>CM061142.1:178813470-179007600 GCA_030789695.1 Scilla litardierei
TGTTCATACCGTATATGGTACGTATTATTCTAAAGTATAAAAATCATTTGTATTAATATACTTAGATGATATACATAGACTTAGAGTTAGGTCCTTACATATCTAGATGAGATCTCGATTATGAGTAAGTAAGAGACTGAATAGAAACGTAAGTCTAAAACGGTTCGTGATCATAGATGTGTCGAGAACTGGATATCGACACATCGGATAGATCACTGTGTCTTCATCTTATCTTTGGGTAATGATGATCTCATAGTCATTCGACTTGCTGAAGTCGGAGACGAGACACAGGTGCTCATTGGAGAATGAGTTCACTGAACGACCAAGTTAGAGTTATTAAATGGTTAACTTTAATGATCTGTCTTTAATAACTCTAGGGTGATGATAGGTTAGTTGATCCTTAAGACCTGAAGTCATCTGTACAAACTTGTCAGCGGACGGTATAGCTTAGACCCATGATCTAGCTTCGAGGACCAGTCCTGATGAAAGATCTTAGGTTGGGTTGCACCAGAAGCTCTCTAGGTGAGTAAGTGACTAAGATGGGATTCGTCACTTCCATTAAAGGGAAGTTAGTGTTATAGGCTCAGTACGGTCTTTATGTTAATCCGCGGCCGGGGTACGTTGCAACTAGTACAATGTGTATACAATAAAGACCGCCGTATACTGACCAATATTGTCTGATAGGGTTGACAGTAAACCATACCCTAGGCCAACAATAACACAGTCTTGACGAAGGGATTTTAGCTAACGGAATTCATCACTGACACAGCCAATGCAATCCCTATGATACTTTTGTCAAAGGGTCGTTCACGTTATGATGACTCTGAAACAGTGACGACAGCTACTGCTCGTAGTGACCGTCGTCTAGGTGTTTCGAGCCCCAACCTGTAGTAAGGTCAGGCTGTAGGGTCTCACACCGAGTAGTATTCGTGTCTTAGTAATAGGAATATAGAATAGAGAGAAATATCATTTGATGATATTCACAAGTTGAGTTGTGAAAGTTAGTCGCAATAGCAATAGGGACATAACGTTGCATTAGATGCTAACTTTAACTAAACGTGTTGTAAATTAGTTACGACGTATTTAGTAGGAACAAACTTGTTGGAATGGGTTACCTGGATGACGGGATCGTCCCGGTCTAAACACAGGTTCAAACCGCGTCCAAATCGGAGCTCAAACGAGCCCAAAAACGCAGAAAGAAGTTCAAGGGGAAGTGGGTTAGACCCACTGGGCCAAAAAGGCCCATGTGCAAAGGCAAACGGGCGTGACCCGCTGCAACAGCGGGCGTGGCCCGCTGTGTGCAAGCGGGCGGGCGCCCGCTGCATCAGCGGGCGTGGCACGCTGCACGCAGCGGGCGGGCGCCCGCTGCAGCAGCGGGCGGGCGCCCGCTGCAGCAGCGGGCGGGCGCCCGCTGCAGCAGCGGGCGGGCGGCCCGCCTAGCTCCCTTGAGCGGGCGCGCCCGCTAAGCCTAGCGGGCGCGCCCGCAACTTAAGTCAATTAGGTTTTTTTTGAAATCCCTAATGACGGCTACGATTTTTGAGAAATTGCTAAACTTTGAGCAATTGTTTGAGGGGTCAAACGAAGTCGAAATTCGTCACCGTCAGTTCCTACGCGTTCACCATTCCAAGCTTTTCTGATTGATAGCTTGTTTGGTGTCTGAAGTTTAGTATGTGAGGAGAATTAATTAGTTAAAGTTTGACTTTGTGAAAGGCTAACTTTAAAATTGAAATTAAGCCAAATGACTTAATTTAATTTTTTCTCTTCATGTGGATTGTCCCACATTGCCCGCAACGAGAGGGTGAGTGCTCACTCCCTACATAAATAGGGGTGCACCCTCCTCGTTGAACAATACACCAGTCAACGATCGGGTAGCTCCGAATTTTAGAGCAAGCTCGATCCGCGACTAAAACTCTCTCTCTCTATTTTCCTGTTCTCCGGAGTAGTCCTAGCACGACTACGAAGGGGGTTTGGATCTGATCCGGACGTCTAAGACGCGGGTTCTTCTCAAGTGAAACTTTCTACCGCGTGTGATCGGCTCGGAGGCGAAAGCAGCTCGGGCGGATCGGTGCGAGGGTGCGAGGCGGATCAGGGAGATCGGGTCAACGCGGCTCGGCTACGAGGAGCTTCTCAAGACGGTGCGGTACATCTTGCCTGCTCCAGGGCCAAGATTCCGGGTATGTGGTTAAGCATTTTAGTGTAGATTTTATTAGTCGCTTTAGGCTAGATCCTTCTTGGAGTGGTCAGACCCACTCCAAGTCGGCATAGATCGGGCTGGGTTCTGGCTCCCCAGAGTCTAGCTAAAATGTTTAGCTAGCGTAGAAATTTAGATTTCTGTTTTTCCGCTGCGCTTATGTGGCTCCGTGGTCCGTCCGACTTAGGACGGATACGGATCCGAGCTCTGGGGCTCCGCCAAAACCCCAACAGTGGTATCAGAGCCACGGTTATGCTATAGATCTACTATAGCGACTTTTTTAATTTATTAAAAAATGCTAAGCTTGCATGTTCAAAACTTATTTTTAGTTTTGAAAATAATTTTGTGTTTCAAAATTAATTTTGCAACAAGTAAATTTGTTTTAATTTTGGGACAATTATTTTTATGCGATAAATCTAAAAGTAGTCTACTATGTTTTAAATACTTTGTAAATTTTTATGAGACATTTAAAATTTTTTAAAGGGTATTTAATGTTTATGTAATCTTTAGAAAAATTTTATTTTTGAAAGTTAAGAATTTTTCTTTAGTTACATAAAGTTAGAAATCTTTAAACTTTATTTGAAAGCTTCTAAAAAGGATTTCTAAAAGATTTTAAAAGAGTTTTAAAATTGTTTTAAATATGTAAATAATAGAAATAATTTTATTTCATGAGATGTAATATAAATTAATTTCTTTTACTACATAGATGTTTCTAAATTTTTTATGTGATATTTTAATTTTAGAAATAAGGTTAAAATTTTTTAAAGGCCTAGGTTTAAAATTATTAGATAATTTTGTACAACCTAGTTTTATGCGATAAAAAAAAATTTTTTTATGAAAACTTTAAAAATTTTAACCTTTAATTTTAAGTGTTAAAATTTAGATTTGCATGTTTGTATTATATAGATAATTCTTAAACTTGCAAATACCTTTTATATGTCACTAAAAATGAAACTTTCTTTTATGCCGATAAAGTTAGTTTCTTCATTTCATGTTGTATAATGTATACACAAACCTTGTTAGGTTAGCCATTAAAACATGATAGTGACATGTTATGTTTGATAAAACAAAACAACATTGAACCTAATACCTGATTAGGGTAGTCCCTTTGTTTGTAAATCATTTCATTAAAATGTTTAAATAATGATTTTCACAAAAGGCAATAATGTTGAATTGTTTTTAAAATCCTAATAAGATTGGGGTAGTAAGTTGAACGATAAACCTTATAGTTGATAAGGACTTAATAAAAGATGTTCAACCAATCTAAAAAATTTTGAATTTTTAGGATCCACTAGTTGATAAGGATTAACTAGTTCTTTTAATTAAAAGCTATTTAGTTGTTTGGAAAACATAAGATTGATGACAACTCCTTCAATGGATCATGATGTCGGCCAATGTGCTTGGCTAAAGTTTTTGGACCAACCTAGCTAGACTGGGTAACAAGTGGTCCTGGCTTAGTCAATTCCCTGGCCGCGTCCGCTGGACCGCAAGGAGTCGATTCATGACTATGTAAGTCCATCGACTATACCTAAGTTAATACGATAATAATCTTGTTCAAGATAAATCGTAGCCCTCCTTGTTTTAGGAGTTGGCAACTGTAAGAAACATGTTTCGGTTGTTGAGCTACACTCAAGCCGTGACATGTCAATCTTATAGAAACCGATTTCTTGATTGACTTCTTAACCTGACTGAAACCGTTGTCTCATCCCTCGAGCTTCGACGTAAGTCTAACCAAGAATGTAGTCTAAGACCTGACCCAAACCGGCGCGTCCTGCATACACCGAGCAATGGGGCAAGTCAGGCTAGACACGAAAACAAGGGTCCGACTAGGCTAGCCATTGTGATCCGGTTGAGCACACTCATGATCACAAATGACTAGGGGTAAAATTGATAGGGAATCATAGTAAATATGATTGACGACGAGTTCGTCTACCGACTGCAGAGTCAGGCAACTTGTTGAGATACACTCAAGGTTGTCAGACTCAGGGTAGTCGGATCCCTCTCTCACAAATATTATTTTATAATAAATTGTTTATTATTATGGCTTTAAATAAATTAGTGGGAGAATATAGTTTTATTAAAACCATTAAAACTATACTACGAACATATACTAACTATAGTATCTATAAAATACAGAATGGATTCGGGACTTAGATACATGGTTGAGAAGAACGTGCTGGATGGAACGAACTACAAAGACTGGCTTAGGAACATCAAGTTGGTCCTTTCCTTAGCCGGAATAGGATACGTACTGTTCGAGGACGCTCCAGATAAGACGGATGAAGATTCGACCCACGAGGAAAAGGAAGCCTACAAATTGTACCAGAGGGATGCAGAGAAGGCCAGATGCCTTACTCTGGCTTCGATGACCAACGAGTTGCAGAGGAAGCATGAACATATGGATGTTCAAAGCATGCTCCTCAACGCACAAGAGTTGTATGGCTAGCGATCAAGAGCTGCCAAGTTCGAGGCCACAAGCAACCTCTGGGGCACCAAGATGGGGACGGAACCCGTACAGGATCATGTTATCAAGATGATCGGGTACGTGGAGGACGCCGCCCAGTTAGGATTTATCCTGGACAATGAGATGTCCACGGACATTATCCTAAAATCTTTGACTCCCGATTTCAAGCCTTTTATAACTGGCTTTATAATGAACAGCCTTGAGACGGATCTTCCGGGTCTCCTCAATATGCTCCGGCAGTTTGAGGAGATTCATAAGAAGCCGACTGCACTGGTTGTTGGCTCTGCTACTTCCGACCAGCCGAAAGGCAAAGGGAAGAAGAGGCAGGTCCCACAACCTGCGAAGGCTAAGAATGGGAAGAAAAAGAACAAAGGGGCCCCGTCGAAATCTGAGTGCTTCCGTTGCCACAAGATTGGCCACTGGAAGAGGAACTGCAAGATCTATCTTGCAGAGAAGAAGAAGGGGCATACCGATGCCTCTGCCTCAGGTACAAATTAAAATTCAATTAAATGCAATTATTTCCATTCATATAGTATGAGAAACTTATAGACATCTGTGTACTGTATACAGGTGGCTGATAAGAACTGGAGATTGGAGAAGTACGGAGATCGGTCGGCAATCAAAGCAACAGTTGCTGCTGGGACCGCTCAAAGACTTCTGGAGACAATGATCGTGATGGAGATGATATTTTTCTTATTTGAATAAAATGTATCATCTTTAAGGATCGAAAACAATGAATGAGTGCTTTGCACTCAAAGTTTATTTTTGATAAACATATTAAGGTTCCTTTAATGAACCCGTTGTTTTGGAATGGATGTCTCGTTTGTTGCAATTGAAATTGAATTGGCTTAAAATTCTGTGGATGTGGCTTTTCTGTGATGGTTGCGTATATTTTCGAATAATGGTGTTTAGCTTCGATAATATTGATTTTGAAGCTGACTAAATGTCTGAAGTCAATCAGTAGTTAAGTATAGGTTCCAGGGGGCGTATAAATTGTGTGCGATCACAATAATACGCAAATCAAGATTAATTCTTGATTATCTGCATTTAGTTATTAAAAGAATTAATACTGAATGTGGTTAAAGGAATAAGTACAATGTAGGACGTTTTGATTGAACGAGTCAATGTCAAGTTTCCTTAAAACGATCTTGACTTGACTCATTCGTCAAATCGAATCTGACACTTGTACATTCCATCTAAGGCACTTACCAAAAGGTTATTTTTGCACATAAATCTAAATATGATTTAGTTATTATGTTAAAGTAATTTAACCAGGTAATTCTTAAAGTCAGTGGGAGCAAGTAAATATACTTAGTTCCGTTTTTCGGACTAAGTAAAAAGGATTTTTCACTTTAATGAATCTTCTATATAAATCATTAAGTCAAAATTGTTTTGATTTAATCATATATATATAGAGACTTAGGGTGTCAAATATGTAATTGACATATTGACACAATAAAGTGAAGTGAGCTAGAACTGACTTACGGAAATGTTAGACCCTACATCTAAATCGTATAAGCCAACTGTTAGATATACGAAGTTAGGAAAATTGATCCAGATCATTTTTTCAAAGGATCAACCCTGTGTGATCAAAAGATGAAATTTCAATCCATTAAAATTCGTTGTAGATACTTATTAGTAGAACCATTCTTAGGTTTGCCATATCAAATGTCAAAGTGACTGATATGCTATAACGGCATGAGATACCGAGATAAATAGCCTAAGTGCAAGTGGGAGATGTAGGAAGATATATGCCCATAAGGCAATTTATCTTGATTATACGTCTTGTTCATACCGTATATGGTACGTATTATTCTAAAGTATAAAAATCATTTGTATTAATATACTTAGATGATATCCATAGACTTAGAGTTAGGTCCTTACATATCTAGATGAGATCTCGATTATGAGTAAGTAAGAGACTGAATAGAAACGTAAGTCTAAAACGGTTCGTGATCATAGATGTGTCGAGAACTGGATATCGACACATCGGATAGATCACTGTGTCTTCGTCTTATCTTCGGGTAATGATGATCTCATAGTCATTCGACTTGCTGAAGTCGGAGACGAGACACAGGTGCTCATTGGAGAATGAGTTCACTGAACGACCAAGTTAGAGTTATTAAATGGTTAACTTTAATGATCTGTCTTTAATAACTCTAGGGTGATGATAGGTTAGTTGATCCTTAAGACCTGAAGTCATCTGTACAAACTTGTCAGCGGACGGTATAGCTTAGACCCATGATCTAGCTTCGAGGACCAGTCCTGATGAAAGATCTTAGGTTGGGTTGCACCAGAAGCTCTCTAGGTGAGTAAGTGACTAAGATGGGATTCGTCACTTCCATTAAAGGGAAGTTAGTGTTATAGGCTCAGTACGGTCTTTATGTTAATCCTCGGCCGGGGTACGTTGCAAGTAGTACAACGTGTATACAATAAAGACCGCCGTATACTGACCAATGTTGTCTGATAGGGTTGACAGTAAACCATACCCTAGGCCAACAATAACACAGTCTTGACGAAGGGATTTAGCTAACGGAATTCATCACTGACACAGCCAATGCAATCCCTATGATACTTTTGTCAAAGGGTCGATCACGTTATGATGACTCTGAAACAGGGACGACAGCTACTGCTCGTAGTGACCGTCGTCTAGGGGTTTCGAGCCCCAACCTGTAGTAAGGTCAGGCTGTAAGGTCTCACACCGAGTAGTATTCGTGTCTTAGTAATAGGAATATAGAATAGAGAGAAATATCATTTGATGATATTCACAAGTTGAGTTGTGAAAGTTAGTCGCAATAGCAATAGGGACATAACGTTGCATTAGATGCTAACTTTAACTAAACGTGTTGTAAATTAGTTACGACGTATTTAGTAGGAACAAACTTGTTGGAATGGGTTACCTAGATGACGGGATCGTCCCGGTCTAAACACAGGTTCAAACCGCGTCCAAATCGGAGCTCAAACGAGCCCAAAAACGCAGAAAGAAGTTCAAGGGGAAGTGGGTTAGACCCACTGGGCCAAAAAGGCCCATGTGCAAAGGCAAACGGGCGTGACCCGCTGCAGCAGCGGGCGTGGCCCGCTGTGTGCAGCGGGCGGGCGCCTGCTGCATCAGCAGGCGTGGCCCGCTGCACATCGGGCCAGCGCCCGCTGATGCAGCGGGCACGGCCCGCTGCACGCAGCGGGCCAGCGCCCGCTGCAAGCGGGCGCGGCCCGCTGCTGCAGCGGGCCCGCGCCCGCTGCTTGCAGCGGGCACCCGCCCGCTGCAGCAGCGGGCGGGCGGCCCGCCTAGCTCCCTTGGGCGGGCGCGCCCGCTAAGCCTAGCGGGCGCGCCCGCAACTTAAGTCAATTAGGTTTTTTTTGAAATCCCTAATGACGGCTACGATTTTTGAGAAATTGCTAAACTTTGAGCAATTGTTTGAGGGGTCAAACGAAGTCGAAATTCGTCACCGTCAGTTCCTACGCATTCACCATTCCAAGCTTTTCTGATTGATAGCTTGTTTGGTGTCTGAAGTTTAGTATGTGAGGAGAATTAATTAGTTAAAGTTTGACTTTGTGAAAGGCTAACTTTAAAATTGAAATTAAGCCAAATGACTTAATTTAATTTTTTCTCTTCATGTGGATTGTCCCACATTGCCCGCAACGAGAGGGTGAGTGCTCACTCCCTATATAAATAGGGGTGCACTCTCCTCGTTGAACAATACACCAGTCAACGATCGGGTAGCTCCGAATTTTAGAGCAAGCTCGATCCGCGACTAAAACTCTCTCTCTCTATTTTCCTGTTCTCCGGAGTAGTCCTAGCACGACTACGAAGGGGGTTTGGATCTGATCCGGACGTCTAAGATGCGGGTTCTTCTCAAGTGAAACTTTCTACCGCGTGTGATCGGCTCGGAGGCGAAAGCAGCTCGGGCGGATCGGTGCGAGGGTGCGAGGCGGCTCAGGGAGATCGGGTCAACGCGGCTCGGCTACGAGGAGCTTCTCAAGACGGTGCGGTACATCTTGCCTGCTCCAGGGCCAAGATTCCGGGTATGTGGTTAAGCATTTTAGTGTAGATTTTATTAGTCGCTTTAGGCTAGATCCTTCTTGGAGTGGTCAGACCCACTCCAAGTCGGCATAGATCGGGCTGGGTTCTGGCTCCCCAGAGCCTAGCTAAAATGTTTAGCTAGCGTAGAAATTTAGATTTCTGTTTTTCCGCTGCGCTTATGTGGCTCCGTGGTCCGTCCGACTTAGGACGGATACGGATCCGAGCTCTGGGGCTCCTCCAAAACCCCAACAGTGACTACCTTTAAAGAAATGCAAGATGAAATTGAAAGGTTGGAATCAACTGTTGAGTTACTTGAATCCCATGTAGAGAAGTTTTAAAACGCTAATTTTGAATTGCAACAAGACAATTATAATATGTCTTTGGAAGTTGATGAAATTAAAGAGAAGCTTGTTGCATGTGATTCTACTATTAACTCCTTGAAAAAGGGAAAATCTTGTATGTCTACTGAAACTGAGTGTTTGAACTGTTCTACTTTACTTAAAGATATTAGCATGTTTAAACTAAATATGATCAAGCTAGAAGTAGAAAATGAATCGCTAAATGAGAAGATTTGCATGCTAATAAATGAAAATAAAGAGTTAGAAAAGAAGATGGCTAATCTGAAAAAGAGTGAAGAAGAGAACAAGAAGGCCTTCATTAGTAAATGTACCATGCTTGTTAATGAGAACATGTTTTTAAAGTCTAAAATATCTGATCTTGAATTGTCTATTAAAAAATTTGGTGTTGGAAAGCATTCACTAGACATTATTCTAGGTAATCAGATACACGGAAATAACAGGCGTGGCTTAGGATATGGAAATAAAATTGATGAGAGGCCTAAAATTTATAGAAAGAATCAAAAAGAAACTGGCGTAGGAAGAAGCATGTTTGCTAAATGTTATACTTGTGGTGGTGTTGGTCATGCTTATTATAATTGCAAGTATAGGAATACCAACATCAAATTTAAGCAAATTTGGTTTCCAAAAAATAAAGTGACTAACACTAGTGGACCTATTTGGATTCCTAGGTCATACATATCATGCTCTTCTTATGTGTAGGTACATGGCACGGCTAAGGAACAAAAGTGTGAGTGGTACTTAGACTCTGGCTGCTCAAGACACATGACAGGTGAAAGAGAAAAGTTCCTTAGCCTTACAAAGCATGAAGGAGGAAGTGTTACTTTAGGGGACAATGGAAAATGCAAGGTAATTGGTAAAGGTGTTGTAGGTAACGACACCTTTCGGCTTACAGATGTCCTATTGGTTGAAAAGTTGAAACATAACCTCATTTCTATCAGTCAGCTGTGTGACAAAGGTATGAAAGTTGAATTTGATGAAAAACTTTGTAGAATCATTGATAGATCCACAGGTGACATTATTATTACTGCAAATAGAAAGAATAATGTGTATACTCTTATGATTGAAGAACTAACTGTTTCTAAATGCTTGCTTGTAGGTGAAGAAGAGGCCACACTATGGCCTAGACGATTAGCACATGCAAGCATGGGATTGATAAAGAAGCTCGAAAGCAAAAATTTGGTAAGAGGACTACCGCATCAGACATATGAGAATGGTAAGTTGTGCGTGGCATGCACCAAAGGTAAGCAAACTAGATCTACTTTCTCTAGCATCAACGAAATTGCCACCACACGTATATTGGAATTAGTGCACATGGATTTATTTGGTCCAACAGACATTGCTAGCCTAGGAGGTAAAAAGTATTGTTTAGTATTGGTGGATGACTTCTCTAGATATACATGGGTATACTTCCTAGCCAAAAAATCAGACTCATTTGATCATTTTCAAAACTTTTGCATACAAGTTTCTAATGAGAAAAATTCTTCCATTGTAAAAATTAGAAGCGATCATGGAGGTGAGTTTGAAAATGCTATTTTTGAAAA
This sequence comes from Scilla litardierei, assembly GCA_030789695.1. Taxonomy (NCBI): domain Eukaryota; kingdom Viridiplantae; phylum Streptophyta; class Magnoliopsida; order Asparagales; family Asparagaceae; genus Scilla; species Scilla litardierei. The sequence goes on from CM061142.1 coordinate 178,824,047, forward strand.
ATTTTGTTTTGAAAAAGGAATTTTACATGAATTCTCTTCTCCTAGAACACCTCAACAAAATGGGGGTGGTCGAGAGAAAGAATCGCACATTAAAAGAGATGGCTAGGAGTATGTTAAATGAATATAGCTTGCCTATGTCTTTTTGGGCTGAGGCCATTAATACGGCATGCCATGTATGCAACAGAGTTATGCTTAGACCTATACTAAATAAAACATCTTATGAACTATGGCATGGCAACACCCCGAAAGTTTCTTACTTTAGAGTTTTTGGATGCAGGTGCTTTATATTAAATACTGCAGATCAGCTTGGCACCTTTGAATCAAAATCAGATGAGGGAGTGTTCGTAGGATATTCAGCAAGGAGCAGAGCATACATGATTTATAATAAACGCACACTTGCAATTGTTGAATCTATAAATGTAAAGTTTGATGAATCTGATATAAATTCTTTGGATTGCAGGCAGAACATTGAAGAGGAAAATGTAGAACAACAAGGCATTCCAAAAGTTAACGAGGAGCAACCTGAAATACAGAAAGAAGCTGAAACTGATTCGACAGAAATACAAGATGAAGCAGTTACCAGAGGAGAGTTGAGATTCACTCCAAACCACCCACCAGACTTAATCCTAGGTGAGCCTACGGCAGGTATTCGCACACGTTCCTCTTTTAGAGATCTTTGCGCTCGTATTTATGGTGACTTTATTTCTGTAATAGAGCCTAAGACTATAGATATTGCTTTAGAAGAGGAAAGTTGGGTTTTGGCCATGCAAGAGGAATTAAATCAATTTGTCAGGAATAATGTCTGGAAACTAGTACCTAGACCCACTGATTATCCTGTAGTTGGTACTAAATGGGTGTTTAAGAATAAGCATGATGAATCTGGTAATGTTATTAGAAACAAGGCTAGGTTGGTAGCTAAAGGGTATAATCAAATTGAAGGGATTGATGTGGATGAGACTTTTGCACCAGTTGCTAGGCTTGAGTCCATTAGAATCTTGCTAGCTTTTACAAGTTATAAAGGGCTCAAACTGAAACAAATGGATGTAAAAAACGCTTTTCTTAATGGCTACCTAAAAGAAGAGGTATTTGTTGAGCAACCCCCAGGTTTTGAAAGCCATAATTTTCCAAACCATGTTTATAAATTGGAAAAAGCTTTGTATGGTCTTAAGCAAGCTCCATGAGCTTGGTATGACCGTCTAAGCACATATTTGTTGGAAAATAATTTTAAAAAGGGGAGTGCTGACAATACACTATTCTTGATGCATGAATCTGAAGACTTTCTCATTGTGCAAATTTATGTTGATGACATTATTTATGGTGCTACTAACGATCTTCTATGTCAAAAGTTTGAGAAAGTCATGCAGGATCAGTTTGAGATGAGCCTTGTAGGAGAGCTGAAATATTTTCTGGGGTTCCAAGTAAAGCAAGGAAAGGAAGGCATCTTTCTATCTCAAACCAAATACATCAAGGAACTTCTGAAAAAGTTTGGGATGGAGAAGTCTAAAGGAATTGGAACGCCGATGTGCCCCAACACGAAAATGGACAGAGATGAACTCGGAGTTGCAGTGGACCAAAAGCTATATCGAGGTATGATTGGTTCTTTATTGTACTTGACTGCATCTAGACCTGATATAATGTTTGCTGTATGTTTGTGTGCACGCTTTCAATCAAACCCAAAATAATCTCATTTGAAAGCCATTAAAAGGATCTTCAGGTACCTAATCAGTACACCTACTTTAGGCCTTTGGTATCCTTTTAGTAGTAACTTTGATTTGGTGGGTTATTCTGATGCTGATTATGTGGGTAGTTTAACTGATAGAAAGAGCACTAGTGGCACTTGTTTTATGCTAGGACACTCTTTAGTTTCATGGTCTAGTCGTAAGCAAAATAGTGTTGCATTATCCACTACTGAAGCAGAGTATATTTCCCTTGGCAGTTGCTGTGCTCAAGTACTGTGGATGATGCAAACATTATTTGACTACGGACTAGCTCTTAAAAGAGTTCCTCTTCGATGTGATAGCAAGAGTGCCATAGATCTTTCTAATAATCCCGTACACCACTCTCGTACTAAACATATTGACGTAAGACACCATTTTCTTAGAGATCACCTCACTAAAGAGGATGTGTCTGTGGAGTTCGTTCCTACGGAATCACAACTTGCAGACATATTCACTAAACCTTTGGTTGAGGCTCGCTTTTGTCGTCTTCGTCTTGAGCTTGGTATTATTGATAAAACTTAGTACGAGATTCCATACTTTCTTGTGTGCTTGAACTTTTTTCTTGTTTGTGTGCTCGTAGTTGCATTGTTATGTGTGCATGACTTGTTTTTATTTGTGTGATTGCATCTCATGTTTGCTTTAGTATCTCATGCATTAAAAACAAAAAAACAAAAAAAAATTGAAAAACAAAAACACAAAAAAAAATGGTGCTTCAATGTGTATCACTCTCTTTGATTCATTCAAAAGAAGTATTCATGAATGATTTTCATATCTATGTAGAAATTGTTGTATTATTACTTTTGCTACATGCGCATGTCCATCTCTCTAAATATTCATGGCATGTTCAATGACTGAAAATAACTTGCTTTCTACACCACCTACTTCACTTCCACATATACTATTATTGTTGCACATTTGGAGATATCGTTTTGAAATTGGAAATGTGAATGTAGGAGGAAAACTTAACTGATAATCTAAGGGATATGATATACCTTGCCATGGATAAAAATTGAGCATTAAAAATGTTACTACAAGTATAAAAATTGAAAAGAAAAATACATGCTCTGTATGAAAAATGGATACAACCCTTGGCAACGGTATTACCCACGAGTATCAAACATAAGCTTTATGGGTAAACTTTAGCGTTGGTGTATTTACTCGTCAAGCAATGCCACCCCCACATCTAAGAGTTCATATTGGCTATGTTTTGGGTGCGGTACCTTGAACTCACTTTTAATGAGGTGGGAAAAATCAATCCTAGGTGATAGAATGTTATTTGGAAAATGTGGATTGTTTTTGGTTGATTTTCTTAATGACTCTCCCTCTGTGCTTCAATTTTAATTATCGCACGTACACGTTGGTGTAGAAGTCGTAGTTGTTTACTTTCATTGGATTCTGACTTGATTATTCTATGAGTGTATGCATGCAATTGGTGGTAATGGCTAATAATACACTCTTTTTGCCTAATGTATGATTTTGACTTCGTGGTATTGGCTTTTGATGATAACAAAGGGGGAGAAAAATTTGGAAAGATTTGATATTCACTTGGTGTACATTTGGTATTTACTCATTGTGCTTGGTATTTGGACTCATTGTGCTTGGTATTTGGCTTTTGGAACTATCTTTGTAATGCTCGCAAATATATGATTGTTTGATTAAGGGGGAGCATTAATGAATATTGGAGAAGCACAAAAGTAGGGGGAGCATGCTTATTGATATTCCTTATACATCATTGTTCACACATCTTTTCATCTCAGTGCATGTCACCCACTTTTGCCACACTCATCACACACACTATTTGGAATTTCATTGCACAAATCTTATACTTAGTTTGTCATCATCAAAAGGGGGAGATTGTTGGTAGCAACGATCTATGAACTTCGTGTTTGATGATAACAAACTTGTGTGAACGTTTTTAACTTGTGTGTTAAGTGTTTCAGGAAAGACAAAGCCTGGAGAGACTCGTTGTGTGACATGGCCAATATAATGGGAAGAAAGGTACGAAGACAAATTTTTAACACCAAGAGTCTGGGATAGCTATACTCTGTATTCATTCATCACTATACCCAAAACCCATTGTGCACTAACAAAAAAAACCCTAGGACGCAACAAAGCTGGAAGCCTAGCCTTGGAATTTTTAATAACAACACACTCACAGGCCGACATTTATAAAACAGAGCCAATCAAAAACCCTACAAAAAAACAAATCCCAAGGATGAAAACCTAAGAGAGCCAGCGCACAAAAATTTCTGTGAGCCAAAAATAATGGTGCCCTATTGAATATCCAAGAGCCCTTAAAAAAATTCCATCCCTCAAAAATATCCCCAGGTGTTGGCACATTTTTTTGAAAAATCTCCAAGCAACCCCTGTGTCTTTGATTCGGTTCTCTGGATCAAACAAAAAAAAAGGTTGGCCTCCCTTTGAAAGCAACCAAATAGAGAGAAAGCAAAAACCCTGGCTTCCATGAGCAACCGAGATTTTCTTTGGGGTTTTATATTTTTTTTTGAGGGTTTTTGTTTGAGAAGCCGCATCCCCTCTTTTAAAAACTGAGGATCATCAAAAAAATTGAAGAGCCATGTGTTGCAATTTTTTTGTCGTTCTCTTCCCATCAAATTTTTCAAAGAATATGATGAATCCTACCTCTTAAATTATAAAGGGAACAGGCCTGTCGATTTGGTTTTTTTTTGTCTTCTTCATTCAATTTTTACAGAGAACGTGATTCTTTACAGCCGCCCCCTTTGCTTCGTTTTGTTTTTTTTGGATGCCGAAATTTTGAGCAGGGTCGAATTCTGTCTTGTAACTGCGAAGAGCTGAGAGGAAGTTGTACCAATTCCAAAGAGCAGCAGTTGTTCAACAGGGGCCAAAATGTCTGGGTCACCTTGTACCCTTTGGAATAATCTTTCAGCATCCACAAGATCTCTATAAATCCAAAGAGGAAGGGCCGCAACTTTCAATCGTCATCCAAGGAGGGCTGCCTTGATTTCAAAAAGGGACTACTACTTGTCAGATTGATCTGACCAAGCGCTGAACAACAGAGACACCAACGCCATCACGACTGAGTGATTCTAAACTCTGAAATTTATTTTATTTGTGATTTGGTGTTGTGATTTCTGTGAAATTATTTTATTACTTTTTGGGGACTTGGCTAGTTGGGACTAGCCAAGAGAGAGAGGCTTTACTAGTATTGTTATTGTTTGGGCACTTTGGTGAGTACAGGTACTGAGGGCCAGGTGAGTGAAGGGTTGGTGCCCTAGCTACAGGTTGTACCCGTTAACTTTAATAATCTAGTATTGCTTTTGGGGCTGAATGTAGGTCGTGGGTGCGACCGAACCAGGGTAAAATCTGCTGTGTATCTGTGGTTGATTATTGTTTACCCTGCCTATGGCTATAATGTTGAATATTGGACTCCCCGGATTTGGTTTTGGATGATGAGCAAACATAAATAATTCATGAACTAACAATTTGTGAGCGCAGTATTGGAGATCGTCGCCAATTTCACGAGAATATTCAAAGCGACATCTCAACACTTCCAAAAGCTCGTATTCAAGCCTAAAGCTTCGTTGAAGCTCATGCAACGCTTTGGAAGTAATGAAGATTCAATCGAAGCTCTCAAAGACCGTTTATTAAGGTTTTATTTATAGTCTTTTAGTTTCGATTGATAGAATGTTAAGCCTTGAGTATATCTTACGTTTCTATCTTCATTTCGCTCATTTCGTAGCTCTAGGATTCTTGCACAAGTTCACTCTATCTTCCTCGAAGCGTCGCGCTTCGATTCGGACCTTGTTGTGCATGTTAGTTGGTACAAGAACAAGTACTGACCGACTAGATGGAGATCTAGTCGGTCGGCCACTGTTCTTGGACCGACTAGTTTCAGTCAGTTAAATCTTTGTTCTTTACTGTTTACAGTTAGTCGGTCTACGTTGACTCACCGACCGACTAGTTTGTGAACTAGTCGGTCAGTGATGCTTCTTTGACCGACTAGTTGTGATTTACTGAACATGCCAAATTTCTCCTAAGCTACTGTTTTGCGTTAGTCGGTCTAAGAACGTTTGATGACCGACTAGTTGACAATCTAGTCGGTCAACTTTTGTTCTTGGACCGACTAAGTCAACTTGCCTTCAGACTATGTTGTTTTGCCTCTTAGTCGGTCTACGTTCATTGGATGACCGACTAGTTGTGAAACTAGTCGGTCAGACAGTGTTCTTGGACCGACTAGTTTTCTAGGTCTGAAATTCTATCTCTTCTCTGTTGTGCTCTTAGTCGGTCCATGCTTTGTGACTGACCGACTAGTTGATGAACTAGTCGGTCAGCGTTTGTTCTTTGACCGACTAATTCTCCCAGAATTCTTTCCGTTGGAGATTGACCTAACTTATGTTTTTGGGTTCCTATAAATAGGAACCTAGGTCATTTCTATCTTCAATAGAGCTGCCATTAAGAGATTCATTGAGTGCTAAAGAAATAGCTATTCTCCCTCAAATCTAAAGCTCTCTTCCTCACAAGAAAGCCATTCTCTCTCATTTCTAGATCTAGAGAGAAGCTTGTTCTTGGTGAGCTCTTCAAGCTATTGCTTGATCCAAGTCTCCAACTCTTCCCTAGGCACCCATTGCTGCTCATTTCCTTGGTGCTAGGGCTTGGTGACTTCATCTTCCTCAAATCCTTCATTCCACCTATTGGGTAAGAAAAACTCAAGGTATAGGATTTTGTGGTAAGAGTATTTATTTCATTTAAACTCTTTATATTGCTTGTTGGCTCTCTCGGTTGTGAGAGAAGTTTGTGATCCCGGGTTGTGGGATTCACTTTGCCATTGCATGTATGATTTGATCTTGTGAAGGTTTTTCACAAGATATTCATAGTGGAAATCTTGAGTTAGGGTTTCTAACTCAAGTATCCGGAGGGGATCCGGGTGGTTGGGATGTAGGATCACCGGGAACAAGTCGGGGAGACTTGGGTGGATCCGAACCCATTAACATCGTTTGTTAGCTTTGGTAATTTCATTGTTGTCATTCAATTTAAGCTTCCGCAAATTGATTTGGTAGTTGTGTGCAATTTAATTTGGAATTATACGCCTTATTATTTTTAAAGTACTATTCACCCCCCCTCTAGTACTTGTGCAGTAGCTGTTAGGGCATTACATTTGGTATCAAAGCCAGATTCTCAGCTATGTCTGCCAACGACAACAAGACCGTGCGTCCACCTTCCAACTATGACACCTTCAGGAACCGTGAAGGAGCATCTTCCGTGATGGAAGGACATTCCTCTACGAGGCCTCCATTCTTCAACGGTACCAACTACGGGTACTGGAAGTGTCGGATGGAAACCTTCCTCCGAAGTGCATCTTTATGGAGAACTACAATGAAGGAGTATATTGAACCCGAAGAAGAAGATTTTGAGAAATGGACTACCGCGGAGGTCGCCGCGGAGGTAAGCAATGCCAAGGCAATGAACGCCTTGCAATGTGCATTGGAGCCCGAGGATTTCAATAAGATATGCACATGTAAGAGTGCATATCAAATTTGGAACTCCCTCCTCATTCTACACGAAGGGACGAGTAGCGTAAGAGACTCTAAACTCGTAGTCGTAACCAAAGATTACGAAATGTTTCATATGCAACAGGGCGAGAAGATGAAAGAATATTACGCTCGTTTCGTTGACATAATAAACGAGTTAGAGGCCCTCGGCAAGATCTACACTCAAAAGGAGAAGTGCTTAAAGCTTATTGAAGGACTTCCCTCTTCTTGGGAAAAACGTACCTTCGCCATCGAGGAAGGTAATGACATGGACAAATATACCGTAGTTCAACTAATGGGTACTTTGATGTCATATGAGGTACGCAAAGATAGCAAGGTGAAGCTACAAGAAAAGATGAAGTCATATTTGAACCTAGATGCGCCCAAGAAAAAGGCGATTGCATTCAAGGCGGCTTCATCCACCTCTACCGATGATGAGAACTCGGAAGAAGAAATGGACAGGGAATCCATTGCACTCATGGCAAAGAAGTTCAATCGCTTCTTCCGAAAGGGTAACTTCAAACACAAATCTAAGTTTACATCTACTAACGCCTCTCCACCTTTGTGCTTTAAATGCAATAAGCCAGGACACATCAAAGCGGATTGTCCTCAAAACAAGCAAAAGGAGAAGTGGAAGGCGCCAAAGTATGACAAGTCCAAGAAGTACACGAAAGGAAACAAGAAGGGACTTGTCGGAGCTACCTTCACCGACTCCGAGGATTCCTCAAGCGGAGAGTCGGACGATGAGCACGTGGAGCAAGCACACATGTGTTTCATGGCAAGAGAGGAGCACGATCAAGGATCCTCCTCTTCCGATGATAGTGATGAAGAAAGCGATGAGGTAACGATGGATGATCTTAGGGATGCTAACACTCAACTTTGGTCAAAATATACTAAGTTAGTAAATAGATATACTAAGGTAAAAGATGACCTAGCTAGCATTCAAACATCGCCTAAGACTATCATCACCAACAACGACACCGTTGTTGAAGAGTTAAGAAATGAGATTGTTAATCTCAAATCTAAACTTGAACATGTTAGCATTGAGGATGCGGAAGAACATGAGATAGCGGATTTAACTTCTCAAAACTCGACTTTGAGTATTGAGAACGAGAATCTTAAATCTCGTGTTTATGTGCTCACTTCGCAAATATCCACTTTGGATACTTCCTTGCGTTCTCTCAAAGAGAAATATGAGGACACATTGGGCCGAATCAACAAATTCAACAAGGGTAAGGGCCATTTGGATAATATCCTAAAAGATTTACTTCCGGCCAAACACCACATTGGCTTGGGGTATATGATGGGAAATTCTTCCAAGTCGGTCACTACCTTTGTTAGGCCAACTTCCGAAGCCTCAACGAGTGGGAGCAAACACTCTATTGGTAGTTCATCTACCAATGGTGCTTCCACCTCGTCCACACCCTCTTTCGGAAAGAAACCCACATTGGGTGGACCTCCAAAGAAGGGGCATGCTTATATGTTCACCAATTCCATGCCACGTAGGAACACACGTCCTACTCCACCGTCTCACACTTATGATGATTTTTATGCAACACATTCCCGGGCACGTGCACACCAAGTGAGACACCCTCACGCACGTGTTCCCACACATGCATATGTACACCCACCTCATCATATGAATAATTCTCGTCGTGCACCATTCCATCATGTCCCGTATGCCTATCCACAACATGCATCACGTAGAAATCAACGTCGCATGCATGCACCCAATAGGATGATGGCTCCCAAAGTTTTCACTATTTGGAGCCCAAAGGACACAAGCATGGACGAAAAACAAATATATATGAATGCTTATTTTTCGGATGTTGTGCATTGTAAGAATTATGTGGGGAAGTCTAAGTCCACTTGGACTTGGCTTCCAAAGGTCTAATCCCTTGGACCCAATGACCTTGGGTACCATGATATGAAACTTATCTATCTTTAGGTACTCAAGGAAAAGAAAAAGAAAAGGAGCAACAAATTTAAATTTAGCTCCAAAGGGAATTGGATACTCGATAGCGGGTGCTCCAAACACATGACGGGTGACGCTCGATTGCTCTCCGGAGTGGTTCCCATTGTGAATGGAAACCGCGTCGTATTTGGAGGCAACGAGAGCGGAACCATCATAGGTGTTGGTAATGTCGGTAACCCTTCTAAACCATTAATTAGTGATGTGTATCTTGTTAGTGGTTTAAATCATAATCTTATTTCAATAAGTCAACTTTGTGACAAAGGTTACAAAGTTAGCTTTGCGAAAGGATTGTGTCATATTTTAAGAAAGGATAATGAAAAATTATTATTTTCCGGAACTCGTCGTAAAGACATTTATATTTTGGATCTTCCTAAGTCATATGAACAATGTCTCGTTGCCAACACAAGTGAACAACACTTATGGCATCGACGCTTTGGACATGTGAACTTTGGAACACTATATAAGCTTTCAAAATTGAATTCTATTAAAGGTTTTCCGAAGCTTGTTTTTGAAAAGAAAAGTTTTTGTGATTGTTGTCAACGCGGCAAGCTTCCTAAATCTTCATTTAAACCTAAGAAAAGCATCTCTACAAAACGGCCACTAGAGCTATTACATCTAGATTTATTTGGGCCAACTAGAGTAGCTTCCTTAGGAAATGCAAGGTATGGACTTGTCATCGTAGATGACTATTCAAGATTTACTTGGGTATTTTTCTTGTGCAATAAAAATGAAGCTTTTGAAAACTTCACAATTTTTGTTAAGAAAGTACAAAATCTCTTAGGAACCACCATTGTCACTATTCGTAGTGATCATGGAGGTGAATTTGAGAATGAGTCTTTTGAGACATTTTGTGATGAAGTTGGTATTACTCACACCTTCTCTTTCCCTCGTGCACCGCCTCAAAATGGTGTAGTTGAGAGAAAGAATAGGACGCTAGTGGAGTGTGCTCGCACTATGCTTGATGATAGCCAACTTGGCCATCAATTTTGGGCGGAAGCGGTACACACCGCTTGCTATGTGTTTAATAGAATACTTTTGAGGCCCGGCACTAAACAAACTTGTTATGAATTGTTGTTTGGTAGGTTGCCTCAAGTTAAACATTTTCGTGTTTTTGGTTCGAAATGTTTTATTAAGAACACATATGGTAGTTTGGACAAATTCGATCCGAGATCCGATGAGGGGATTTTTGTGGGATATTCTTCGCGTAGCAAAGCCTACCGGATATTCAACAAACGAACCTCGACGATCGAGGAGTCGCTTCATGTCTCATTTAATGAAGGATTTGTTCCAACTAGAATTTCAAATGATAATGATTCTATGGATGTTTTATGTGATTCATTTGATAATTCTAAGTCTATTGATTCTATTGAGACTAACCCGACTAATGAAGTTGTTGAGAATGTTCCAAGTGATCAAGGTATTCCCAAGCGACTTCATGTCATTCGCGACCATCCCCATGAGCAAGTAATTGGCAATATTCAAGATAGTGTCAAGACAAGATCGCAAGTTCACCACTTCGCCAATTGTGCCTTTGCCTCATCGATAGAGCCAAAGAATATAGTTGAAGCATGCGAAGATAGTGCTTGGATCCTTGCCATGGAGGAGGAGCTCATTCAATTCGAGAGGAATGAAGTGTGGGAGCTTGTTCCATTGCCTTCGAAGAACCACACCGTCATAGGGACAAAGTGGATTTTCAAGAACAAAACCGACGAAAACCAAGTCGTCATCCGGAACAAAGCTCGGTTAGTAGCTCAAGGCTATCGACAAGAGGAAGGTATTGATTTCGAAGAATCCTTCGCTCCGGTAGCTAGATTAGAATCAATTAGATTACTTTTGTCTTTTGCATGCCATAAGAATTTTAAATTATTTCAAATGGATGTTAAAAGTGCATTTTTAAACGGAGATGTCGTTGAGGAAGTTTACGTTTCTCAACCTCCGGGCTTCATAAATGAAAAATTTCCAAATCACGTTTTTAAACTAAAGAAAGCTCTTTATGGTTTGAGACAAGCTCCTCGAGCTTGCTATGATCGCCTAAAGAATTTTCTTTTGGATTTGAATTTTAAAATGGGCGAAGCCGATTCAACTCTTTTTGTTAAGCATGCGAATAATGTTAAGCATGTTGATGATATCATTTTCGGTGCTACTAACTTCACTCTTTGCGAAGAGTTTTCTAATGTTATGAAGGAACAATTTGAGATGAGCCACATGGGCGAACTCAAATATTTCTTAGGACTCCAAATTCGCCAAATGAACGATGCAATCTTCATCCACCAAACGAAGTACACGGTGGAGTTGCTAAAGCGATTTGGAATGGAGAATACCTCCGGGAAAAAGACTCCAATGAGCACGACTACGCATCTTGACAAGGATACGGGCGGTAAGGATGTAGACATTCGTTTATATCGAGGTATGATTGGTAGTTTGCTTTATCTTACCGCAAGTAGGCCCGATATTATGTTTGCCGTATGTATTTGTGCTCGTTATCAGTCTCAACCTAAGGAGTCTCACTTAGTAGCGGTAAAGCGTATTTTTCGCTATCTAAGTTACACTTTAGATTTTGGATTACTTTATCCGAGATCTAGCACATATGAGTTAATCTCATATAGTGATGCCGATTATGCGGGATGCAAATCCGACAGGAAAAGTACTAGTGGCACTTGCCATTTTATAGGAAATTCTCTTGTCTCTTGGTTTTCCAAGAAGCAAAATTCCGTATCACTTTCAACCACCGAGGCGGAATATATTGCCGCCGGTGCCGCGTGTGCTCAAGTTCTTTGGATGAGACACACACTTAAAGACTTTGGTATAAATTGTGATACTTGCCCTATCATGGTTGACAACCAAAGTGCAATATGTCTTTCCAAGAACCCGGTACATCATTCCCGTTCGAAACACATAGATGTCCGACACCACTTTTTAGATGACCATGTTGCTAAAAAGGACATCATTCTAGTGTACGTTGAAACCCAAAAGCAAATCGCCGATATTTTCACGAAACCCCTAAAGGAGGACTCCTTTGTGCGGTTGCGTCGAGAATTGGGGATTATGGGTGAATCCGAAATATAGGATTCATGTTTCATTCAATATTTTTGCATGCTATTATTCTTGACAATATTTCATTCATGCTAGAATTATTGGATTTTTCGGGAATTTTAAGTGATATCTTAATTTTTCGTTCGATTTGTGCGTAATCGTCAAATTTCTGTTTTTCGATGTTTAATGGGGTAGTTTAGATGTCTATTGAGAGTTTTGAGATTTATCGTCCAAGCGTATTATGGAGAGAACTTAATTTTCAAGTTTTTGACTCTTTAGTCGGTTCATGTTCAGTGACCGACCGACTAGATTGAGATCTAGTCGGTCAGTACTTGAACGCAGACCGACTAAATCTTGTCAGTCTTCTTGGATTCAGCCACTATTTGCACCTAGTCGGCTCAAGCTCATTGACCGACCGACTAGATCGTGATCTAGTCGGTCAGTGCTTGAACTGTGACCGACTAGTTGTGCCAGGGGCTGTTTGGTCATTTGGGAAATCGACCGACTTAAACTCAGTTTAGTCGATCGATTTCCATTCTAATCGATCGAAAACATCTCTCTCTCCGCTCAAAACCCCGACCCTTCCCCTTCCGATCGACTTCCGGCCTTTTTCCGATCATCTCCGCCGTCGCCGGCCGTCGTTCTTCCTCCTAGGGTAAACCTACCTCCTCCCTCTCCTATCTAGGGTTCGTTTTCAGCTCTAGGGTTAGGTTGCTCTGTGATTTCATCTCCTAGGGTTCAGATTAGGGTTTCTTCCCTAATTCCGATTTAGGGTTCTTCTTTTCCGATTGATTTGATCTCGTGTCTTGCTTCGACTATGGCAAGAACACGCATTCCGATCCCTTCCTCTAACCCCTCTCCGATGACCGTTGATCCAACCTCTTCGGATCCCGAGCATCCAACCCCTACGAAGCGTAGAGCCAAGACCACCCATCCTTCGTCGTCTTCGCCTCCTCTCAAGAAGAAGAGGACGACGACTGCTAAGCCTAGAGGTCAACCCAAACCCAAACCCAAACCTAAGCCAAAGGCCAAATCTCTTGCCTCTCCTTCTTCGTTCCATACTCCTACCGATTCCGATACGGAGTATAACCCCGAGACCGAGACTCATAGGGAACCCACTCCTCCTAGTCATCCCGAGTCTAGCACCCACCCTCGTACGTCTACTCGAAAGCCTAAGGGAAAGGCTCAGTTGCCGGTGGGCGGTGTCGATATTTCCTTATGTCGCGATGACCCTTTGTGTCTCGCGGCATATAACCGTATCGAACATTGTCCGCTGCTTCTGGAGCATTTCGTCCAGTTCAGCGACTTCATAGGGCTAGCTGATCTTCTGTCGTCGTCGGGTCTTCTCGATTACCTTCGATTTGACCCGAAGGCGAATCCTCGCCCCTACCCTAGATTAGTGAAGCTTTTCTATGCCAATAGGATCCGGGGTCAGTACGATCAGACCCACTCTATTGAGACGACCGTTTTGGGGACTCCTATAGTCCTCACTGCGGAAATCTTAGGAGAGATTCTGGGTATCTCTTCGTCTGGCCTTCTTCCTTCTGATATCTCGGTTGATGATATCTCTTCTCTTGATCAGACCATTCTTTCAGAGATTTTCCATCAGATTCCTCCTGCTATGATTGGCGTGCCCTCTAAATCTTTTAAGCCAAATGCTTGGGTCCTAAATTTGATTCTGAAGTCGTGCTTGCTTCCCAAGTACGGCTCCTCATCTTTACCATCCCAGCCATTTTTGAAGCTTATCTATGCGATCTTCATGGGGAGCTCGATTAATTGGGCTCGAATTATACTCGATAAGATTGATTCTTTCGAGTGTATTCGAAAGTCCAATAAATCGGCTCATATTCCTTTTCCTTGCATGTTGACCCTCGTGTTTCGTCATTTTCGTGTCACATTGCCTCGTGACGATGAGCGTCCCCTCGGTCCTCCGCTGAATGCGACGGCCGTCAAGAAATCTCTTGCGGTGCTTCGTCACGTTCAGAGGACGACTCCTTCAGCGTCTGTCCCTGCCTCTGCCACTGCCTCTGCCAGTGCCTCTGCTACTCCCGTTGCCACCCTTGATGACGTCGTCCGGATACTTCTTCGTCACGAGTCCCGCTTGGCTCGTACCGAGGAGGTGGTCTGCCGTATGGCACGTCAGATGGGTGTTGAGCTTCCTCCTTCCGTGTCTGAGGGAGAGGAGATGGATGAGATGGATGAGGAGGACGTTGAGGAGATCTGTCGTGCTTCGACTCGTGCCCCCAAGGGCACTTCTGCTGCTGCTGGTACTTCCACTTCTGCTCCTGGAGCTGCCACCTCTTCAGGTGTTCCAGAGCCATCTGCTGCTGATCCAGTTTCCGAGCCTGCTCATGTATCTGCTGCTGCTGCTTCTGTCGAGACTCTTGCTGCTGAGATCTCGACTCCTGCCCCGACGATTCCATCTGTTGAGACACCTCTACTCCCTGCAGATCCTGAGTCCACTCCGTCGACTGGACCCACGGACGCTGCAGATCCTGCCTCCTCCTCGTGATCGTTGTTCTGAGGACTCTCCATATACACTTTGGATGATGTATTCTAGTGAGAGAGTTTTGGGTTAGGATGGGGTTGAGAGTTGCCTTGTTGTATTTCTTTTGTGCTTTATGATTGTCGGTGTTGGATTGTATGATATGTTGATGATGATGTATTTCTTTTTGATGATATGTAGCACTTGATATGATGTATCTCTTATATTCGATGTGATATCTTTTGGATGTACTCATGTTGTCTCTATGTATATATATGTTCATCATCGATCCCTTTATCTTTTATTCGTCGTGCAAATTTAATATTCGTTGAATATATTTGAAATGTGATATCGTTTCGACGCATAAAAAGTTGGTTAAATGGATTTAAATTCTGTAATTTTATAGAATTGTTTTCCATGCTCAAAATTAACCAAGAATATTGAATATTGAAGAGTATGTTTCCTTATTCAAGACATGAATAAACATTTGGTATTTTTGATGATTTTGATTATCGTTGATTTTTATTGATAATGGAAAATTTGACACACCTTGTTTTGATTTCCTCATTTTTCCCTTGGTGTCAAGTTGGTCCATTGTCTTCGTCTACGACTCCCGATGTTGGATTTTACATTTCCTAATTGTTGTCGTTGTATGCCCCCCATTTTTGGGATAATGCCAAAGGGGGAGAGATAATGATAATAAATAGCGCAAATGAAAAATTTAACTCAATTTCCAAGAATCTAGTTTGATATGTTAGATTCAGGGGGAGTTAAGATACAAATAAGGATTTTCAAAATCCGATATTTCAAAAATCAATTCACTTTATTTATCTTACTCGTCTGCTTGATACAATTCATTTACATTCATTGTGGAATTAACGTGTCATCAATGCAGGGGGAGTAAGTATTTTACATTTGAATTATTATCTTTGATTATTATTTATGTTGGTTTGTCATCACCAAAAAGGGGGAGAATGTTGAATATTGGACTCCCCGGATTTGGTTTTGGATGATGAGCAAACATAAATAATTCATGAACTAACAATTTGTGAGCGCAGTATTGGAGATCGTCGCCAATTTCACGAGAATATTCAAAGCGACATCTCAACACTTCCAAAAGCTCGTATTCAAGCCTAAAGCTTCGTTGAAGCTCATGCAACGCTTTGGAAGTAATGAAGATTCAATCGAAGCTCTCAAAGACCGTTTATTAAGGTTTTATTTATAGTCTTTTAGTTTCGATTGATAGAATGTTAAGCCTTGAGTATATCTTACGTTTCTATCTTCATTTCGCTCATTTCGTAGCTCTAGGATTCTTGCACAAGTTCACTCTATCTTCCTCGAAGCGTCGCGCTTCGATTCGGACCTTGTTGTGCATGTTAGTTGGTACAAGAACAAGTACTGACCGACTAGATGGAGATCTAGTCGGTCGGCCACTGTTCTTGGACCGACTAGTTTCAGTCAGTTAAATCTTTGTTCTTTACTGTTTACAGTTAGTCGGTCTACGTTGACTCACCGACCGACTAGTTTGTGAACTAGTCGGTCAGTGATGCTTCTTTGACCGACTAGTTGTGATTTACTGAACATGCCAAATTTCTCCTAAGCTACTGTTTTGCGTTAGTCGGTCTAAGAACGTTTGATGACCGACTAGTTGACAATCTAGTCGGTCAACTTTTGTTCTTGGACCGACTAAGTCAACTTGCCTTCAGACTATGTTGTTTTGCCTCTTAGTCGGTCTACGTTCATTGGATGACCGACTAGTTGTGAAACTAGTCGGTCAGACAGTGTTCTTGGACCGACTAGTTTTCTAGGTCTGAAATTCTATCTCTTCTCTGTTGTGCTCTTAGTCGGTCCATGCTTTGTGACTGACCGACTAGTTGATGAACTAGTCGGTCAGTGTTTGTTCTTTGACCGACTAATTCTCCCAGAATTCTTTCCGTTGGAGATTGACCTAACTTATGTTTTTGGGTTCCTATAAATAGGAACCTAGGTCATTTCTATCTCCAATAGAGCTGCCATTAAGAGATTCATTGAGTGCTAAAGAAATAGCTATTCTCCCTCAAATCTAAAGCTCTCTTCCTCACAAGAAAGCCATTCTCTCTCATTTCTAGATCTAGAGAGAAGCTTGTTCTTGGTGAGCTCTTCAAGCTATTGCTTGATCCAAGTCTCCAACTCTTCCCTAGGCACCCATTGCTGCTCATTTCCTTGGTGCTAGGGCTTGGTGACTTCATCTTCCTCAAATCCTTCATTCCACCTATTGGGTAAGAAAAACTCAAGGTATAGGATTTTGTGGTAAGAGTATTTATTTCATTTAAACTCTTTATATTGCTTGTTGGCTCTCTCGGTTGTGAGAGAAGTTTGTGATCCCGGGTTGTGGGATTCACTTTGCCATTGCATGTATGATTTGATCTTGTGAAGGTTTTTCACAAGATATTCATAGTGGAAATCTTGAGTTAGGGTTTCTAACTCAAGTATCCGGAGGGGATCCGGGTGGTTGGGACGTAGGATCACCGGGAACAAGTCGGGGAGACTTGGGTGGATCCGAACCCATTAACATCGTTTGTTAGCTTTGGTAATTTCATTGTTGTCATTCAATTTAAGCTTCCGCAAATTGATTTGGTAGTTGTGTGCAATTTAATTTGGAATTATACGCCTTATTATTTTTAAAGTACTATTCACCCCCCCTCTAGTACTTGTGCAGTAGCTGTTAGGGCATTACATATAACTGCGTGTGATTTCTCGTGGGTTGCACGAGAATTTTTATAAGCCTATTCACCCCCCCCCCCCCCCTCTAGGCTTAGATCCAGATCCAACAGAGCCTACTTCACCCGTGGCCTTGAGAACTAAAGCGGAGAAGGACTTGATCAAAGTCAATGCTAGGGCTATGTGTGTTCTCCATTGTGCCCTCACTTCGGATGAGTTCGATCGCATCTCCATGTGCAAATCGGCCAATAGTATTTGGCACACATTGGAGATCTCTTATGAAGTGTTACTTCAACACAAGGAAGAGATTCAGTCAACCAAGCCCGAGAAGAAAAAGGGCGTTGCTCTTCATGATGAGAAGGAGTCTTTCAATTGGAAAAAGCAGTTCCAACAAGAAGCTCCAAGTGAAGATGAAGAAGATCTTAGCGACGAGGACTACATCGAGCTTGCCAAGCAATTCAAGAATTTCAAGGCATTCCTCAAGGATAATCAAGGTATGTCTTCATCAAAGTTTGCCTCACAGTCTAACTAGTTGGTTTGTTTTAACTGCAGTGGAATAGGTCATGTGGCTACCGAATGCCCTTCCAAAACCAACATAGATACCTATAAGGCTAAAGGGAAGAAACATTGGAAAGCCAAGTCCGAGGTCAAGAACCAAAAGAAGGGACTTATCGGCACTTTTGATGATTCCGATGGGGACACATCTAATGAAGAAGAAGATGATGACAAGGAGCACGATCAAAGGTGTTTCGTTGCCTTTGATGATTCTTCATCAACTTCATCTAACTCAAGCGATGAAGAGATAGAGGCATGGCTCAACTCCAAAGAAGAAAGTTGCTTCATGGCTAATGGGGAAGAGTCTTCGTCAAGCTCAAGCGAGGATGACAGTGATGAGGAAGCTGAGGAGGAAAAGCCATCCTATGAGGAGCTCGAATACCGCCTAAATGTGGCCTCCAATTTGGCCAGTAAGTGCATCGACTCATATGATAAAATGAAAGCTAAACTTGATATTGCTATGAGTAGGGTGCATGAGTTAGAATCTTCTAGTGTAAATATTCATGATGAAAGGCATGTGTATGCCACTTGTGAGAGAGACACACTTCTCTCTCAAGTTAACGAATTGAGCCTTTCTAATGAAAATCTCGTTGCTCAAAACCATAGCTTAGATGCTCACATTCAACAACTTACGTTGAAATGTGAAGAGGAATCCCGGAAGCTCATAAGCTTTGTGTATTCTTAGGATTCACTCCACGATTTGTTGGAAAAAACATCCGACAAATCATAGAGGAGGTTTGGATTATATTCAAAATGTGGTTCCCAAACCCACCTCTAATTCCTCTTTTGGTGCAAATACAAGAAATATTGCCAAAGCACCTAAGAAGAATCACCATGCTTTCTTGTACAACAAGAACACCAACAAGAAGCATGTAGATCACAAGGTAATGAGGAAGAATGAAAAATCTTCATTTTTTTGCTATGAAGCAAAATCCTCATTCTTTGCATGCTAAGAAATTTGTTACTACACCTAAGCATGCCACATCCTTCCCTCTTGCAAAGGCAAAACCCTTGCATAGGAAATCCTTGAGATTATGGATTCCCACTAAAGTTAGTGTGCAAGAGAGAGTAGTTACATAAACTCTCTAGTTAGGGATGTGATCACCTCTTGTGATTACGTTAGGAAATCAAACTCCTCTTGGGTTTGGTTACCTAATGTTTAGGTTCCTCACACATATGCATATTGCATGGGTATTGTGCTTCTATGTTTATTTTAAGCATACCCATTGATTGTGTGTGTTTCATGATTTTGAAAAATATTTTCAAATTTATTTCTTTTCATGAAAATTGGGACTTTGGGGTTTGTTGACATACATTCATTTTTGATCCATGTGTATGTCGATGGGGGAGTTAATATGTAATATGTTTAAATTATTTTAATACATATTTTAACTCTCATTTCGGAGGTTATTTGAGATCATTATTCACATTTGGTTATTTTGGGTCTCAAACCAAACCTCTTGTTTATTGCCATCATGTTTCATGTTTCATTGTTTTTGGCAATATCCTTGTGTATCATTGAAGCTTGATTTTTCCATATCTATTGCTTTGATACACTTTTGGCCCATGGCTCCATTAATTATGGTATAGATCCTAGAAGTCAAAAGTTGACCATTTCTATGATCTAGGGGGAGCATGGGATAGTGAATTGATACCCACTAAATTTTTAAATTTGGTATCATACATATCTTTCTTTTCTTGCATATTGTCACATCTTGGTTAAGATGACAAAGGGGGATATTTTTGATGTCCACCTTTTTGACGATGTCAAGGGGGAGAGATATATGTATTATGTGATCATATCTTTAGGGGGAGAGATATATACATATGCATATGGGGAGAGATATCTCTATAGGGAGAGAGATATGGGATTAGATAAATCATTCATGTTTGCATGATTTTATTCTTTGCAATTGGTTTATGTAATCCATGCCTATTATATGTCACCATGTTTTCTATTGGTATTATGAGTATTTACCTTTTTGTGTAGCTCATTATGTAATTGGTGCATATAAGTAGGGAGAGATCATTAGCATTGTGCTTTAATTCTTTATGATTTACATAATGTGTGTCATTATCAAAAGGGGGGAGATTGTTGAGTATTGGTGTTTCATACCAATCTTATTTTGATGATGATCACAACATTATGTTGTTGCTAATGAATCTCATGTTTTAGTCTCTCAGTTTATTTCAATGATATCTTTCTTGGAGACTAATCACTTGGTGTAAGGATGGACATCATGTGAAGAAGGGCCAAAGTTTGGACTCAAGGAATGCCAAAGCTTGGAGATGGTGGAGAGAAATCAAGGCATCAAGATTGAAGACTTAGACTCTTTGAGAAGCATTGTAATCCATGTAATTTACTTTATTGCTTTCTCTCTCTTTTGAGTCTAGGGTTAATGTAATGCCTTGTTAGATGGTTTACTCATTTATGTATATGCATTTAACCATCTTAGTGAACCTTAGGATTATCATAGAATCCAACCCAATGGGTTCACTCTGTCCAAAGACTCATATGGAGTCTCTGGCTTTCCGTCAGTCGCCTGCTTAAGGAAACAGAGTCGACTGGGTGATTTTCAGTCGCCTGTAGATTCTTCTACAGTCGCCTGACATGCACAGCTCAAGTCAACATTTCAATTGACTCAAACTTGAGCTTTACACACAGTCATCTGTCAATCAGTTTACATTCGCCTGTATTTTCACAGTCCCCTGGAGATTGGTCATCATTCGCCTGTATAGCGTAAGTGCAATCACTGCATCTCTTGTCTTCTCTCCATATTTTACAGTAGTCGACTGATGTAGTATGTACAATCACCTGACTATTTGACAGACGACTGTGGTATTAACATCAGTCGCCTGTGCGAAGAATTGGAGAAAGAGTGCAGCTCTCTGTTTCAATCCATCCCCTGAAGCAGCCGTCTATTGAAGGTTTTACAGGGGCCTGTCCTGTTTGTCAGTCGACTATATTGTTTTCTTTAGTCGACTGTCCTGGCTCAGATTATAGCCGTTGGATATTTTCTAGCCGTTGATCAGTCGACTGTCTTATGATCATCAGTCGACTGTTCCTGTCGTTTTCACCCAGTTTTTAGCCGTTACAGATCTGTTCATTTGGCTGTTTCTTTGGGTTTTTGGGCTTGATATAGGGCTCCTACATATATGAGTGTGCTGCCATCACTTGAGAACTCTTGACAACACTTGATAACTCTTGACTCTATAGAAAATCTCAAGAGATCAATAAGCAACTCTCAAGCTCCCTCATTTCCCTCTATTGAGCACTCATCTTTCTTCATGCATTGAAGTCCAGCTCAATGGAAATCATCCAAGTGCTTTCAAGCATATTCCAACACTTGGAGATCCTCTTCCATGCCTTGCAGTCATTCATGAGTAAGCATCTCAAGGCATAGGTAAGAGTATTTACTTTACTTGGTGTAATTTGTCTTCCTATTTCTCTTTGTGGGATTAGGATACTCTCTTTGTGGGAGGTTGTCTCTTTGTGGGACTAGGGAATTCTCTTTGTGGGAATTAACTCTCTTTGTAGGAGTTCTAGTGTCCTAGTGTAGGGCTAACCCTAATTCTCTGAGTGGGAGTTAGTGATTCTCTGTGTGGGAGTCTTGATCCTTGTGTAGGATTGGTTGGGTCCTTGTGTAGGGCATAAATCCTCCTTGTGGGGTATCTCCTTGTGAGGTTTGTATTCACTTCTCTGTGTGGGAATATAGTGAATATTGGTGTGACTGGATGTACCCAAGTTTGGGGAACCAGGGTAAAACTTTGTGTTTACGTTTGGATTGATTGTGCCTTTTAATTCCTCTTGCATTTATAATTCCGCATTTGCAAGCTAAATTTTAATTCGACAATTTTATTGCCATTACACTATTCACACACTCCCTCTAGTGGGTGTTGTTAGTATTGCAAGGGTGAGACAATCCCTACATTGAGCAGGTGAGGAACATCTGTAGGGCACTACCAAGCTTGTTTCCGCCTAAAGTCACAGCCATTCAAGAAGCTAAAGATCTATCAAAGATGACAGTGGAGGACTTGATAGTCAACTTAATGTCCTACGAGCTTGAGCTGCAGAGCATCGAAGCTAGAGAGAAACCAGAAGCTAAAGTTCCAAACCCATTAGCTCTTTAAGCTAAGGAAGATGACGACGATGATCTTGATGAGGAGCATGCACTGATGGTGAGAGGGTTAAGTAGATACATCAAGACAAAGTAAGTAAGAGCTGAAATGGTGCAAAGGTTTAATCGCTCTAATAAATATAATCCTGCTAGAAATACTTCTAAACAGAATACTTCTGATAAAGTTGAATATTTTAAATGGTAGAGGAAGAGACACTTCGCGAGAAATTGCCCACAAGAGAATAATAATTCAGTAGAAAATAAGGGAAAAGCTCTAAAGTTAACGTGGGATGACGATAGCGAAGATGAGATTGAGGAGACTGCTCACACCTCCCTCTGCTTGATGGAAAAGCACAATGAGGTAAAATCTTGCACTAAAATTGAACTTGTGAATATTTGTAAGGGAATGCAAGATACAATTGATGAGTTAGAATCTACCTTAGCTATAAGAATGGTAGCTTTATATTGCAACAAGAAAACTGTGACATGTTTGATAAAATTGTTGATCTAGACCTACTATAGAATGCTATAGAAATTCTAGTTTTTTATTGCAAAAAGAAAATTGTGACATGTCTGAAGAAGTTGATAATCTGAAAGAAAAACTTGATGCATGTAATTCTACCATTGATATGTTAAAAAAGGAGAATTCTAGCTCGCATGAAAAAATTGACTGTCTTTCTTGTCCTACTCTGTTAAAGGATATTAGCATGTATAAACAAAATGTGATTAAGCTAGAAACTGAAAATGAACTGCTTATTGAAAAGATTAGCATGCTAAATACTGACCTAAAGGAAAAAATGATAGTCTTTGAAAAGAAAGAAGAGGAAAACAAGAAAGCTTTTATTTGTAAATGCACTTTGCTTGTGAATGAGAATGCTTTTTTGAAATCCAAATTCACTAGTCTAGAATTGTCATTAAAAAAATTTCTATTGAAAAACAAAATTTGGATATTATTCTTAGAAATCAACTATATGACAATAATAGACGAGGACTAGGATATTGTTTTAAAAATGTTGAAAAATCAAAATATAGAAAAGTTCACATTGAAACAATAAAGGTTGTAAATCTTCATGCAAAGTGCTTTACATGTGGTGATTGAAGCTCCTAGAAGACTTCAAGCTCATATTTTGGATAGAAGAGAGAGTTCTATATAATGTAATCTTCTTTTTCTCTTCTAGTTTGTAGCTTAGAAGTAGAACTATGTTGGAGTACACACACATCTTCATTTCTGTCCTAGGAAATCATTAGATCACTTTTCCTTAGACTTCAATTCATATTTCTCAAGGATGTGCATGTTGTGATTTCAACAGATGACTGCTGAACGTTTTACAGTCGCCTGTCTAAAAACAGTCGACTGTGATTTGTTCTACAGTCGCCTGTTATGCACATACTTAATCAGCTGATTTTTGGGCTTTCTAAGCTTTAACTCCTTCAGTCGACTGATGTACATTTTACAGGGCGCCTGTCTACGAGACAGTCGACTGTGAATTGTTAATCAGTCGCCTGTCTATCTTCAGCCCAAAGATCATTTTCATTTTCATCTGGCCAGTCGACTGACGTTGTATTTACAGTCGCCTGTCCAAGGCACAATCGACTGTCAATGCTTCAACAGTCGCCTGTCCATGAATCCTCGGTAGAATCTGCTTTCTGGACTGTTCAAGTTTTAGTGCCAGTCGACTGATGTTGTATTTACAGTCGCCTGTACATGAAATAGTCGACTATCAATGCTTCAACAGTCGTCTGTATAAAAACTTCTCTGCAAACTCCTCTCTGGAAAATGTCAGGTTTTGTGACAGTCGACTGATGTTGGTTTCACAGTTGCCTGCCATGGCATAGGCGCATGTGTGTTCCATATCAATCGCATGTCCTGTCTTCCCAGAACTTTCTCAGCTTACCCATATTTCGGCCAGTCGCCTGTAGAAGGATTTACAGTCGCCTATTGGATTTACAGGCGACTGTCTTCTCTTCATCAGTCGACTGTCCCCGTGGTAAGTTACCATTTGAATTCTCACCTACCCGCTGACACAGTGCAGCAGTCGACTGTGTTTTGTTCAACAGTCGACTGTCAACTGTGTAAATTCTATCCGTTGGCTTTTTCGCCCCGGATTTCAAAGGAGTTTTTGGGGATTTAATTTGAGGGGTTTGAGAAACCTATAAAGGCAGCCTCTACTGTTCCATTGAGAGGATACTCACTTTATGCACTCATCTATTAAACCCTAAGCTTTCATCTTCAAGCTTCTCAATCTCTCAAATCCTAAAGCCCTAGGATTCCAATCTTTTACTCTCTTGCTCTCCAACCTAGAATCAAAGTGAAATATTCTAGGCAATTAGTGGCGACAAGAGAACGTGATTTTCTCTCCTTCAAAGGAGACATCAACACACAACACACTTACTCCTTCAAGTTCTACTTCAAGGCATAAGTGATTGTAAGTGTTGCAATTTCTATATTTCATATATTTCGTTGTTAGATTAACTCTCGGTTTGTGAGAGTGTTTTGCTTGCTCCCAAGTTATGGGAGTCAAGGACATCGAGTGTATTTCGATTTCACTTGTAGGGTTGCTACAAGTGGGTTTAAAGGAAACCTCAAGTTAGGGTTCTAACTTGAGTATTCGGTGGTATCCGGGTGGAAGGGATGTAGGGTTACCGGGAACAAGTCGGGAAGTGACTTGGGTATTTCGAACCCTTGAAACATCTTTGTGTTAGCATTGTTTCATTTTAGGGTTTATTTACTTTCTGCGTTAATTGTTGGTTAGGAATTTAATTTGGTTAACTATCATTTTAAATTACATAAACACTATTCAACCCCCCTTCTAGTGTTTTCCTCATAGCCAGGGACCTTACACCTCGTGTAAGATCGAGAATCGTAGATCTGCACCACAAGAAAGGGTCAGGGGGTCGGATCTGGGTCCCGACCCAAACCCCCTCCGATGCTTAAGTTAGAATGTGAACTTAAGGAAGAGAGGGAGCTTGGAGCATCTGAGATCGACCCACAGAGGTTCGTCCCATATCTGATGCCTCAAGCTCTATTTGTGGAAGAAATGTAAGATGGAAAATGAAGATTCTATGTCTTAGATCTCGTACCTTGGACGTTTGAACCCTTTAACCATTGTCTTTCAGGTATTTATAGGAGCTTATCCGATGATTGAGAGTAACCGTCCCTCATTAATTCGGGCAGGATCTTCTCCAGGATTGGTGATAATGACTGCCCATTTACTTTTTCTTATTAACTCCCCCCAGATTATCAGCAGGAGCATAACGGTCGAGTGAGCCATTTGCTTGACTGGGTATTAATCCGCTTTAATGACGGGTTTCGGGTTGCAGGCATTAAATGGGTCGGATATCTCAACACCGCTTTGCGATCCATACCCATGCACTAACACCTATTTATAAGGCATGGAAATCTGCTCAAAATCAGCAAAAGAGCCCTAGCATTTAATGCTTCAAACGGCTATAAACGGGCAGAAATCCTAGTCACCAGTCGCTTGAAGAAGAGCAACCAATCAGCTGTTGTACTGTTTTGACTAGGCATTAAATGTAGTCTAACGGACATATACCAGTCGTCTGAAGACGACTTCCCATATGTCTGGTCAACTGTTCAGTCGTCTGGCACACAGGCATCAGACATCTCATCATACAGACAGTGAGCAACATGGTTACTGGAATATATATCGTCCAATTATCCAGGCATCTGATGTTCATCATCGAGACGTCTGGTCAAATGTTCAGATGTCTGGTAATACAACTTTAGATGCCTAGTTTACGACTGACCACATAAATGAGCTACTGGAAATTTATGAATGAATTTCCCAAATGTCTGTTGTATATCATCTGGACGTCTGTTTTCTGTAAGTCGTCAGAGGCCGAGTTACTGTCTCTTTGACTTGAATTAAACAGTCATCTGCAGTTCATCATCCAGGCATCTGATAAATTGTTCAGGCCTCTGAAATTAGAACTTCAGGCGTCTATTCTAGATAGGGTTTTGGAGAACTATATGCATATGAGCACCAGGCGTTTGGAGGCCAAGCACCAGGCGCCCATTGAAGGCTGAAAAAGCTTCTTTGAATTTATGCAAGTTCTAACGCTATGACACTCAATAATATATGATCTAAAGTGATTTGTGAGTGTTATGAATGATATTCTAATGAGTCTATTCAAGTCTTAACATGCTAATTCAACTAAGAAGTAAAGTAAGAAAGATTTACATTAATTCCCCTCACTTCCTATTGAATGCCTTGAAGACTTCCATTGAGCTTGTGAAGTCCAACACTTTGATTTCATTCGATCATCTTTTCACTTTCATGCTTCATGGGTTGATGTCCATGTATCAATGCTTTGAGTAATCGTCTTCATTTGATATGACTTTGTCCATATTGACGATGCTCTTCTTTACTACAAAACATGTGGATTAGTCATAATTGATTATGTTTGTTTATCATCAAAATCACATTGGGGGATCCAATGTTCAACATGATTGTCATATGTTCATGCAATGCCTATGCCCCGATCGGCTTACGTGGCATGCTTCTAATTCTATATAAGATGCAATCACTGAGCTGTGTAATTTTCTTAAAGAGTTGTGTTTTACAGTTCATCATGTGAATGACATGCAGAGGCTAGAGATGAGCTTTGTGGGAACTTTATGTAAACTTGAGAAAATATTCCCTCCGACATTCTATAATGGTATGGACCATTCGATGATGCACTTGCCAAATGAAGCAAATGTTAGAGAATTGGTGCAATATAGATGGATGCATCCGTTTGAAAGGTACATGTATAATCTGAAGAAAAATGTTAAAAATAAAGGTCATGTGGAAGGTACGATTGTAGAGACTTACATTATTAAGGAAATATCGATTTTTTGCTCATTCTACTTTCGTTCAAATGTGTTAACTTGTTGGAATAGTTCTCCTAGAAATGATGATGTGGGTGACGTGTATGCAATAGATGCTTAAAAGTATTTACCCATCCAGGGCGATCAATTAGGGGCAACGTAGAAATGCATTTGGCTTATTGTGAGTACAAGACATCCCACTTATATGTGCTGATAAATTATGAAGAGATTGAGAAATTCATCCAATAAGAGTTACATTCTCTCCTAATTAGCATATAGTCTTTACATGTGCATATTGGTAAAGCTCATGATAAATTTAAATATCAATTTCTAGTGTAGGAAATATGATGAAGATGTATTTCTTTGAAATCCATATCTTTCAAATGATTAGAGCTAGCCATGTGTGGTAAGAATTTTCCAAATTGGTTGTACGTACATTGAATTTGAGCATACCTTGGGACATCATTAACAGAAGGTAGATTGTACTTTCGTTGGTAAGGTATGCTAGTGATAGCGGTCATGAATGGCAGGGCAGAGAAAACATTCGAGTCTTTGGGAGACTGAGGTCCCCTCACCGAAGCTTATTGATATGCTGTTGTAAATCTGTAATCTGATCATCAACTGTAAAGGTCTCAATTGCATGCTTTTCATTGATCTTTTGCTTGAGATTGACCTCCTCGCCCTTCTTTCCCTAAATGTACGTGTGTAAGTCATCACTAGGCATAGTGCCTTTGGTGTGCCAGCTAGTTGAAGCATTTGCCTTGCCCTTGTGATGCTCTTGATCATCACGCTCTGATTCTTCGTCATTGATGAAGCTTTGTGCTCCCAAGTGTCTTCGGATACCACCCATTCCCCCTTGGAAGGGGAACGTCATGGCTGTAACTGTCTAAGGACGCGTCGGATTTTGCTCAGATCAAGTCTAAAATCATCTCATGCAAAGATTCGGCATGTTTGAATTGTAAGGCTTGACTTTTCAGCATCTCGCGGAGCTCCATCATGAGTTGGAAATCAGCGGTCGTGGGGACTATAGGAACTTGTGATGGTTCGACATCAGTGGGCTGACTGACTTCTGCAATATATAGTTGACATCAATAGTACAACTGGTCTTGCCACCAACGTTCTTCCTACTCTTTGCCATTGGCAAGGATGATGATAAAACGGAAGCTGACTTGAGAGCATATGCAACTGGAATAATGCACACAGCCCCTCCTTGTAGCACCAAATGTTGATGGATGGATCTCGAAACAGGGAGTCTGTTAGGATTTTGTCGAACCGAGCTTCTTCTTTGGTAACTGCAAGAGAGAGAAAGGCGTCAGAAGATAGGAGGGTGGACCTCTGATTCGACTTCAAAGGTTAAGTTAGATAAGGTAGGAGGAAGGAGGTGCGTGCAGCAATGACCGGGTAAGTCCCAACGTACCTGCTAATGAGGTCGCCATGTTGTTTATATAGAGTTGTGGGTCAGTTACGCCACGTCGGGCAGAGTTATGAAGATCCTAGATCTTCTGGCATAACTGACTGCCTCAAATTAGACTTATAGTTATGCACGAGGGCGAATGGCTATTGAATGTTATCCGCTCGTAACAGCTTGGAGAGAGAGCATATCGTCTATCGATGATTGAATCACCTGAGTGTGCAAGACGGTTATGATGGCCGGCCTCGTTAGACAGGCGGGGCCTTCATGTGAGGAGGTCGTTACTAGGAATCCGACCTTAGGTGTTCACTGCCAATGCTTGCATGAGCAAATGTTGGTATGGGCTTGCAGAGTTGCGCTTGGAGCTTGACTCGACCGACCCCCAACTTGCTGTCAGGTGATCCTCGAGGACTCGTGCGGCTTCATGTTCGTGCATTGTGGGCCCTCTGGCTACGTCTCACCGGAAACGGGCCCCAGTTTACAGCGTCGTCTACAAAGAAGAGTGGGGCATCATCATGTCATCATGTATCAAAGAGATCTCTTATACAAGATATATACGAGACACAATAGTCTCGTATATACGTACTAGTCATAACCCGTGCCCGTAGGGCACGGTTCTTTTAAGATATTACCCCTCAAAATCTTAGATCCCATAATTTTAAACGAACAACAATAACTAAAGCATAATAATCGTTATTTAGTTTCACCAAAAATTTTAATTCTCCGAAAATTTTGTTCTCTCCAAATACAGTCCCCCCTCAAAAAATTACAAAATTTTTTGTTCCTCTAATAGTTATTTCTCTGCAAAGTTAGTTCCCCCAAAATTTTAAGGTTTTTCCCCAAAATTTTCACAAACTCTCATCCAACCCTTTGACTCCTCAAGATTTAATCATCTTGTTGGGACATTTGATCATCCTGTTGAAACATTTATTTCATGTGTATGCATTGTTCTACTTGATATAGTGTTCTTTCAATTTGATACTATTGAAATTGGTTGTTTCAATTTAAGTGCGCGAAAGACAGGTTGTACATTAATTGCTTACATTACAGCATGTATATCAATGTATCATTGTTATTCTATTTACATATCCTTGCTCTGTGCATACTTATTTGGTTGTTCATCTCTATTACATGTCACAGTTCTCTCGGTCATTTGCAATGTAAGTTTTCCATGTCATCGCTAATTTTTTTTGGTTTCATTCAGATGTCTAAAAATGTTAATCATCTCATATGTTGCACTTAACTGATTAGGCTTTTTTAACTGCATCGAATGGAGAGTAACTTGCTAATGCACATCATCTTGATTAGGAAGTAAAGGTCGCTCCATGTATTGGGAAGATAGTTGCAAATGCTTTGGGTACGTACCTTCAATGTTTGCAATGCATATTATTTATGAAGGTGCTGGTCATGTAAATATTCATGTACATTGCCAAATCAAACAATCCATGGCTTGTTTTAATTCTTCTTCTTGCAAAGTTTTAGCTATGGATTGTTTTAATTCTTCTTGCAAAGTTGATTTTTTTATGTAGTGGTCATGTAAATAGTGTACTGGCAATGTACATAATTCTTAATTGCTATCAATTTTTTTGGAAAGTTTGGTGGTAAAATTCTTCATTGCTATCAATATACTGTAAATTGTTTGCCAAATCAACTTACAGTACATAATTCTTTCAAGTACTGGTCGCTCCATGTAATTTTTTCAGTACTGTAAATTACATAATTCTTTCCAATACATAATTCTTTGGTGGACTTATGTACTGGAAAGAATTATGTACTGGAAAGAATCCATAGCTAAAACTTTGCTCAATTGATGGATACTTTGCTCAATTATTTGCTCAAAGATGTAAGAATTATGTACTGAACATTGCTGGAAAGAGTTATGTACAGTACATTGTTTTAATTATACATTGCTGGAAAGAATTTACAGTACTGGAAAGAATTATACATTGATTACCATAGCCCAAATCAATTTACAGTGCTGGAAAGAATTATGTACTGGAAAGATTACAGTGCATAATTAAAACAATCTACAACTTTAAGCAAAAAAAATCAACTTTCCAAGAAGAACTAAAACAATCCATAGCTAGAACCACAAAGATGTATGTTGTTTTTCATAGTTGCTCGTTCATCAAATCAACTTTGTTCTGTTCATGGAGCGACCAGTATATTGCCAAATCAACTTTGCAAGAAGAATTATGTACTGGAAAGTTTTACCATCAAAGTTTTACCACCAAAGTTCCAGTATATTGCCAAATCAATTTACTGTAAATTCTTCATTCCAAAACAATTTACAGTACATAATTCTTTGCCAAATCAACTTTGCAAGAATAATTCTTCATTAATAGCAAATTTTTTTATGTACTTGCAAAGTTCCAGATTAATATCATCATTCTGGAGTCATGTACTGGTCGTGTAAATTTTTCATAGTTGCTCGTTCATCAAATTGGTGGGTTTGGCAATGTACTGGCTTGTTTTAATTATTTATGAAGGTACGGGTCGCTCCATTGCTAGCTAAAACAATCCATGGCTCAATTGATGGTATTAATCTGGAAATTCATTGTTGATACATTACCAAATCAAACAGAAGCTATGCCAAAGAAGAGAGCGGATTCGGCGAGTTCATGTTTGTCACACTCTTTAAGGAGAAGTTAGCAGAATCTTCACTTCCCAACAGAAAGTGGTTCTAGCCATGGCCATTTGCCGAGCACATCAGAGAAACTGGAGAAATGCCTATATCGGGATTTCATACATCTTGAAATCCATTTGATGTAATCTCTGACTTGTTACTCCAAGGACAAAGCGAATGTCTGGTACCCTGTACAGTGAATAATAGCAAGCTCATTATGTCCAAGCTCTATATACATATTACTTTATAGACACACTGAATATTCAAGTCCCAGAAAACGAAATGACCATAACATGCTACACAACTCCAACTATATAATATTACTCTCTAAATGACCCGACTAATAGACTTATATGCACAAGTAATTGAAGTCCATGTAATCATTGATTTGCATATATGAAATCATCCATAATTTACTATAAACTGATAATCTACTCATCAAGAGATAAAAATAGAATTTGATATCACTTATTGTAAAAAGTAACTATAAAAGATAAAAAGGGAGCTCAGTCACCCACTACATTATCTACTGGATATTGTGAATGCTTACTGTTTAAAACAAATATATTAGAGACAGGTCATGCAACATTTCCGACACTCTGGCTTGCATCACCAGTGAGAGTAGAAGCTTTCAATCAACAACAGAGAGTAAGTACCCAACGGATAGGGGCTTAGCTAACATAAGCTTATCGACAGTACCGGAAAATTGTGAATTATGACTCAGCGATAGCCTCAGAAACTCCAAGAAGCGAGCAGCTTTTGTCTACATACTTGAATTAGTATGTTAACATTTCCAGAAACAGTATATGTATATTATGTAAAGTTAAATATTTTTCAGGTCAAATAGCAATGAAATAACTGGACAGAAAAGCTTTCCCTTCATGAAAAAAACTTGCAAGGTAGAACTTTCTTAAACCTGAGATTTTTGAAGAATAGAAAGAACAAATACGTTTTCATCAGTCATTCCCGCATCATGCATTATGGGAAATCAGAGATCCTTCAACCTCAAGAAGCAGCTTAATCATTTCGGAAAATGTCCTTAAGTAATTTTTGAATTAAAAGACAATAATAGATGAATTGTGATTCTTATAATGCTTTATAAATGTTTAAAATTCTAAAAGACATGAATTTGCCAACCTAATATGCATAACATAGCACGTAACTGATGTCAACAGACTCCCAGCACACTATATTGCAAGATTGTTGTTTTATCACTGCTCTGTAGCTTACTTAAAACAAAGGTCCTGCTCTATAGTACCTTCACCTGTAGGGATGAAACACGTATATAAGCCCACTCTGTAGCTTACATTCATGACAATTAACAATAGTTGCAGGTATATGAGCTCCCTCACATGCCTCCTTGGTTTATAAACATTGGAAGCCAGAAGTTGTATACCCCCATTCCTATATCCTTCAGCCTCAAGTATTTAGAATGTGACTAAATGAATTTTAAACAAATACATGAATGAATGAATAAACATGCTAAACCATTTGCTATGTTGAGTATTACAAACCCAGGGTTTTAACTAATTAACTTGACCTTCAAAAAGTCTAATCGAGAGTACGCAGTCTCTTCCATCTGCTCTTTCTCTCTTCCATATGCCCACTACTGGAGGCCTCTACAACTGAAACACAAAATTAGCCAAAAAAGTTGTAATCAGGAGATCAGAGAGGCAGGCAAGAAACGGAAAATAATGATAATTTAATCAACAAAGATTGCTTACTAAAAGCATTTTGGAATAATCAAAAGATGCCTCAAGCTGACATCTAGGAAGAGATGGAGAGCCTTTGCCAGAGACATTAGGTCGACATCTCTTCAGCGGTGAGCTGAATATCATCGATGCTGTCACCTCTCACAGACCCTCGTTTGGCAAAGTCCTCAGCAGAAAATTGCTTATATGCATCATACCCCACCAGTGAGCGAGTAGGTAGAAACTCTCTCTTCTTGCAGCTGCCTTCAGATCTGCGAAACTTCACAATTTTTTGTGAGAAATCAGAGAAATGACGGAAAATTCCATGTAGCTGCCTTCAGACATTCTTCCCCTTGCTGCTTTTGGAGAGAAGATAAAGGAGACGGTCTCACTTCTTTGTCTTGCCAGACGTTAGGGAAATGATTTTAGGGAAGAGCCAGATGATTTTTTGGGAACTCTCCATCAAAAGTGTCTCTTGCTCTTCCCCAAAAAGCATGTTGCTATTCCCGAGTTTATTATTGAGTTAAAATGATTTAAGAAGCCTGTTGCTATCAAATGGGACCCACAAATATATCAAAAGTATGTGTTAAAATACAAATCCTTCATCTCAGATCTTCATCTAAACCGTTCATTCCCCAAGAATTAATCATGTCCGTCTTTCTATCAACCCCTTTGTCCTAGTCAGCTTGTCCTAGTCAGCCCTAGGATTCAAAAATCGTTGTCAAATGTATAATAGATAGGTCGTTAAACTTCGAAACTCCCATTTTCCAACACACCTCCTTGACCAGCTAGCCATGCCTCGTCGTGTATTGATAGGCTGTCCTGCTAGGACAAAACCCACCATGGGGAGACAGGCTGTCATTTCATTTTTTTTTGAGAGGGACTTGGATCGTTCCACTCTGTCATTTCATTTTTTGCCAAAATGTAGAGGTGCTGAATTATCTTATCAGCATCCAAGTTTAGTGGGGGAAGAAACATGTCTGACATGATCATAATTGAAAGGACGGCAGGGGTTAATTATGATCTTAAACATGCTTGACCAAAATAATTGCAAAACATTAGAAGCCTTGAAGTCAATGCTTCATTAATTTATTCACCTTCAAACCAGAGCTCTCGACATCGGATTACCTCTTCGATCTCCTAGACTTATCTGGGTTCTGCAGGACCGATGGCAGAGATTGCAATCAACTTCGCGCTGAACAGGCTGAGGAATCAGCTCGAGAAAGGACTCGACAGGGCCACCGGCGAGGAGGCGATGAGGATGAACAAGGAAATAGAGGAGATGAAGGGATTCCTGAACAATGCCGATTGGAGGAGGGAAACAGACGCGGACATCGGAGACTGGGTTTCGAGGGCTAGACGCCTGGCGCACACCGTAGAAGACGTGGTCGACGGCTACAGGACCCGGAAGGCATGGCTCTCGCGCTTCTGGCTGTTTCTCATCAAGGTGGGCACAATCTTGCCTTTCTCACTCGTTACCGTCTCCTTCCCAGCATCCCTTGTACTCTTCGTCCTCCCCGCTCTCTACATATTCATATCGTCGGCCGAGGACTTGCTGGCCCGGTTTACCTTCCGCAAGCGCCTTAGAGCAATCTTGTAAAACATCAAACATCTCCACGACGAAATGAGCCGTTACGACTTTGAGCACACGGCAGTTGAAGAGAAACGAGCCCGGGTCGGAGAGAGACATGCCGCTTCTTTCGTCGACGCTGTGGGGATGGAAGATAATCCGGGCAGAGTAAAGGAATGGCTGCTGGAGGTGGATGCAGAGGAGCGCGTCGACATCTTCATCACCGGTGCAATGGGCACCGGAAAGACCACTCTTGCTTCCCTGTCCTACGAGGAAGTGAAAAGCCATTTCGATTGCCACGCCTGGGCTTTCTTGTCCCATCCCTTCCAGATTAAGGATACATTGAAGGAGATTCTTGTAGGATTCTACGAGTCCAGCTCGGAATATGAGCCAGTCAATGTGGGCGCCATGGACGAGCAAGAGCTCTGCGGTGCAATTTCCGGCTACTTGGACGGCAAGAGATACTTGCTGGTGCTGGATGATGTCCGGGATCGGGAATCCTGGAATGAACTCAGCTGTGCTCTGCCGGTTTCTCGTGGAGCGAAGGTGATGCTGACAACCAGACACGCTGGATTAACGGTCGCGGCGGAGGACACCAGCGATCGTCTACGTAGGTCGGACACCATGGCAGCTGGGTTATTGGATCCGCACGCACGCTCGATGCCGTCAGAAAGGCGTTTGGTGGCGCCTGACATCCCCGGTCCGCCACACGAGCGCGTGCTGAATCTCGCAGAACTGTCTGAGGAGGACTCTATGGATCTCTTTTGCAGTAGGGCTCTATCTCATACCGATGACGGTCGGGTGTGTCCCGACCATCTAGTGCCCATCGCGAAAAGAATCCTAAGCAAGTGCCAAGGGTTGCCCATCTCTATCGTCACTGTTGGCAGCCTACTCTCTATCAAGGATGCCACAGCGGAGGAATGGCAGAAGGTATTCGATCAGCTCGACAGGCCGCATCCCATTACTAGTGAAGATGTGTTCGTGTCGTCTGGCTACGCCGACCTGTCTCCAGGACTCAAGCAGTGCTTTCTGTATTGTGGTACATTTCCGGGGAACTACAAGATCCCCGTGAAGAGACTCGTTCGCTTGTGGGTGGCCGAAGGGTTTGCTGAGGAGGTTCCCGGCATGACAATGGAGGAGACGGCGACGCAGCAACTGAAGGAACTCATTGATCGAAACATGCTTCAGATTGCCAGGGTAAGCCTAAGCGGGGAGCTGGAGTCATGCAGGATGCTTAACCTTTTGAGCAGCTTCGCATGGCACATGTCAAGCAAAGATAACTTCTGTACCGTGGCTCGTAATACTTCAGGTCCGGATGTGGATTGGAGAGGCCTTCGCCGACTGTCCACAGAGAATGCTGACATCGTCCTAAATACAAATCTTCGAGCCGCTCGCAAGCTTCGTTCTCTTTTGTTCTTTGGGACAATAGCCGATCAATCCTCTCCTTCCCCTCAAACTACCAATGCGGCCTCACTTTGCAAGTCTCTTCACCTTGCACGTTTGCCTCTCAAGTTCACGATGTTGCGTGTAATGGAACTGCAAGGGCTTCGCATTCGGGCCATCCCAAAAGAAATTGGAGACCTCATCCTTCTCCGCTATCTCGGACTAAGGGGAACAGACGTGGTTACCCTTCCGAAATCTCTGCTACGTCTTGTCGAGCTGGAGACATTAGATATCAGGCAAACGAATGTTCGAGAGCTCCCTGATCTTCAGTACTTGAGAAAATTGCGGCATCTGTACATGGGGGGTTCGTTTATGGACAGGGTGGTGAAGCTGTCTAAAGGAGTCATGTGGCTCACAGAATTACAAACTCTAGCCGGGGCCAGGCTTACGGAGGGACTCTGCGAGCAGCTGGGATACCTGGTGAAACTGAGAAAACTATCAGTCGGAAAGGCACATGCCAAATACTCCCAGGAGCTGAGTAAATCGATTAACAAGATGAGTCACTTGTGCAGTCTCAACATAAAATGTGACTGGGGGGAAGAGCTAGACCTGAAACTAGACCGGAGATATTTTCGTCATCTCAACAAGCTCAAGCTCGGAGGGCGCATGGTTGGTTTGATGGACTGGGTAAGCACGCTTCTCTCACTCCGCTATTTGTACCTATGGGACAGCAAGCTAGTCTGTGATCCTCTCAAAGAACTCAAAAATCTAAAGAACCTGGTGCTACTCTCCCTATATAATGCTTACGATGGGACTGATTTATGCTGCGATGAGGACTGCTTTCCGAGCCTTAAGAAGCTGTCGATCCTCCACCTGAGAGAGCTGAAGACTGTGACCATCTCGCCGTATTCAATGCCAGAACTCGAGAAGATGTTCTTTGCTTGCTGCCCAAAGCTAGAGGAGCCTCCTGCAGGCATCGAACATCTCAATCGCCTCCAGCTAATTCAACTGACTGAAATGCCTGAAAGCTTTGGACAAAAGGAATTACAGATACTGAGCAACAGAGACACGAGGTGCAAGGTTCAGCACATACAGACATTCATCTCTCACTCGTAATCAAATCTTGCTTCCCCTTGTGTATTTTATTGCATTTAAATTTCTTTCTGTTGATCAGATGATCACACGCAGTATGCAGTTGTGTTGGAAGTTAAAGGCAAGTATGCCGTATTCATTACGTCTGGATATTTTGCAAGTATCATTTAACAGGTTGTAATCCTAAGCTTTCCCCCACCACAACCCCACCAACAACAAAACCAAAAAAAGGAATTAGATCACTAACTTAGATTTAGCTAACAGGTATTTGGGCATAACGTGTATCCAGCACTTGTATTATACGTCAATCAAAAAGTTTGGTCCACATTTTTTCTAAAACGGATCGATTTCTCATGTTCTAAAATCCAAACACATCAAACATATAGTGAATCCAAAAAAAAATTCCTGCCTAATTTAAGGATTAAAAGTTTCGTTTTTGTTGTATATGGCATTTCATTAGAGCTCACCAATAGTGGGGCTCTACTGAGCTAGACAAATGGGACCCATCGGGAAATATACGCATCTCAGTTCACCACATTGCCTCGGCTTAAGTGTCAGCCCGATCAGACACCGACAGTGCCCACAAGGACGACCGCCCGAGATCGGCTCCTTCAACGGCGTAGCTCCATAAGGACGGCCTTCGTAAGGCTGGCTCCTTCAGCAGCTCAACTGTCACGCCGCGTTTCTCATTATACTTGGGAGCGGGGGACGCGAGCTGGTCCGCATGGGCTGAAGCGGTGAAACTTCAAAATCCAATAAGCATCTGTGAATAAAACCATACACAGAAACTTGCATGCATTTCAGAACAATAGAAATAACTAAGAATTTAAGTCAACATTCAGATAGAGTGCACAAAAGTAATAAGGACCCCAAGCATGGCCTACAACAACATAATTCTACCAAGATGGGTACACACCCCTACAGAAATGCAGTAAATGAAATCCTAAGCAATAGTAGGTAATGCTCATCAACAGCTAATCCTCCATGGGGAGAACTTCTGGATTAGCGTACTCCTGGTCCAGTGGGTCAGTTCCCTCAATCAGCTCGTCCTCAATATAATCTGTCTCGTGTCCTGACATACATTCCAATCAACATAGAAATGTATGTCAGCAAGGTCCTTATCAAGCAATAATATGATTAGGACCCTTGGCAAGGTTTTCGAAATAGTTTACATGACAGTTAAGCATTTATAAATAAACAAACAATTGCAATTTCTACGCGGTTCAAACAGAGATTACATTAGTATGGCAGTTCTATTTCTAAGCAGTAAGAACGGATTTCTATATTAGCATGGCATTTAGTGCACTAAGGTTCACGTCGTTAGGCGGCAAGCAAGTTAATCTACCTTCAAGTGTCCCTGAAGGTGACCTGTTTACTTTCGACTAGTGCCCGTAAACCCAACCCCACCCACGTGTACTTTCTGGATAATGAGCTGAATCAGCCAAACTGGTCATCAAAAGTTGTAATACTGGATATGAGCCAGACTAGCCAAACCGACCCACGGGAATATCCAAATCTTGGCATGCAAAATCTGTGATTAGCCAAACTGGCCCTCACGTTCTATGAGTAGCAATTATTTCAAGAGGTTCATATATGTCCAGCAGTGTTGCTTTTCATATCGTTCAAGGCATTATCCGTTAAAATGTCCCCACACACGCACACACATGTTTTTATCTCGCAGTACACAAAAGTATGCAGTTTGAGGTCACATTAGAAGACGCGGTATTTAAAACCAGTAGAAAGTGCACACTTGCCTGTTTGGTGATTTTGGTGTTGCTGCGTTCGTCTTGTCAAACATGACATTATGGTAAAGTCGGTTTTTTCTGTGTGTTCAACATGATAAATGGTTAATAAGAAGTTATACAACTACTAGCTCGTATAACTAATTTATTAATCGTTCATATAATTAAGCATATAACTTAAAGTATAAACAGTTAACTGAATACTATCATTAACATTTTAAAATCTTAAATAACTTAATTAACTTAATCAACATTTTAATAACTTTTAAAAACTGAATAACTTAACAACTCAAAATAACTTACTAACTTAATGATTCAAAACGCATAACTTAATAATTCAAAAACGTGTAACTTTCTAATCCTAAATAACTCACATCATTCAATTAACTAAAAAATAACCCAAACCCCACTTACTAATAACTCATCAAACCCAATAATCCAATAAGTTAATGATTCATGCCCAATACCCAACAAGCTAATTAAACCAAATAAGTTAATGGCCCAATTAAACTCAATTGAACCAATAGCTCAAATAAACCAATACACAATAACTTAATTAAACTAATAACCAAAATAACCAATTAACTCAATTAAACTCAATAACTCATTTAACCAATAAGTCATTACCCAATAAAACCCATTACCCAATAAGCTAAGGATCCCATACACAATAACTTCACTTAAACCCATACCCAATAAATTTATTAAACCCAATACTTATTAACCCAATAAGCTACTTATAACTCAACAACAAAAAGAAAACCCAAACCCAATAACATCTCCCATTTTTCATAATTGGCTCTCTTCTTCCCGTTCTTTCTATTCACTACTACAAAAAGGACATTTAATAGCACACCTTTAATAGCGCTTGCCAATTATAAGCGCTGTTAATTAGAGGCACATATAATAGACAGCGCTTCTTTTTGCAAGCGCTGTTAAAGGTCGGAGAATAGACAACGCTTCTTTCTACAAGCGCTGTTAAAGGTAGGATAATAGACAGCGCTTCTTTCTGCAAGCGCTGTGTATTAGAGGCACAGATAATACACAGCGCTTGTAGAAAGAAGCGATGTTAAAGGCCCCCCTTTAACAGCGCTTGTCTGTGCAAGCGCTGTTAAAGGCCCCCCTTTAACAGCGCTTGCACAGACAAGCGCTGTTAAAGGGGACCTTTAACAACGCTTTCATACACAAGCGCTGTTAAAGGCCACCCTTTAACAGCGCTTGTATCTGCAAGCGCTGTTAAAGGCCTCCCTTTAACAGCGCTTGTTTGAAACAGGCGCTGTGAAAGATATTATATATTTACGCTCAGCGGTTCGCGATACCCGCGTAACCCTCTCGTCGAGGCTGATCCTAAACCCTAACCCGATTCCAGAAGCATGCGCAAACCCCAACCCCCCCTTGCCGCAGACCGCCTCTTTCCCCTCCTCTGTTTCGATTGTTGTCGCCCCGATCTGCCACCTGTCCTCCGACGAGCCACGCCACCACAGCCCCATCTCCACCCCGTGGCAACACTCCACCGCCCCTCCTTCCCGTCGCTCGGACCTCGACAGCCATCCGACTCACCATAGCCCGACCACCCCGCCTCAAGCCTCCCGTTTCCCCCGCAACTAACCCTCGCCCAACTCGGCTTCCTCCTCGCGCCTCCACCCCATCCTGCCTAAGGATTCCAGATCCGTCGCCGAATCCAACCGGAGACCCGCCGCCGCTTCAGATTCCCCTCCCCTGCCCAGCATCCTCTTCCCCTGTTCGAAACAGAGGAACCCCGCCCAGTTCACCGCCCCTTCGCCGCCCTCTTCCTTGCGGCATCGAGGGCTCCAGAAGCCTTAACAAATTGCCTAAGAAGAACAGCCCATTAGGATCGTCTTCTTCGTTCTCGACTCCCTCGATCTCCGCCGCTTCGAGCTCCTCCGATTGTGTCGAGATTCTTGGTGGGAGCTCCTCGCCGTCGTTCCCCTACTATAGGGGATGTAAGTTCGATTTCGATTTGGATCCGAAGCCTAAGGTGAGTTTTTTTTTTGAAAATTGAGTGAGAGATGAGGTTTTTGAATTTCTATGAACTGGTCTGATTTTGTCAAGCATGAAACTTGGTGCCTCATAGGGTATTTGCCGATATAATAAATCTGATCATATAGGACTTCGCTTTGTGGGGGAACTTTGTACTTGTTGTCTCGATGAAAAAATCATCGTACAATTATGTGAGCTATTCAATTTTGAATTTTGATACTGATTAACATATAAAATCAATTGTTGATATATACAACCTCTTCTGTTTTGATTTTCTGCTTGGATCATTTCAAAGTACAATGTAGTAGATTTCCGATCGAGTGATTGATTTGAGTATCATATTTTTTAACTTTTGTGAGTAGGCTATATTTGCCACTGTTTTGCTTAGTTTCTTATTTATTACTGCTATGAACTATAAAACGTACCATTTTACTTATTTTATAGGAGGATTTTTTGAGATGGC
Organism: Scilla litardierei; assembly: GCA_030789695.1. Classification (NCBI taxonomy): domain Eukaryota; kingdom Viridiplantae; phylum Streptophyta; class Magnoliopsida; order Asparagales; family Asparagaceae; genus Scilla; species Scilla litardierei. The sequence continues at coordinate 178,864,948 of CM061142.1, forward strand.
CTTCATGTAATTGAACCTCATTAAACAATTAAGACTTCTTTCTCAATTTTTATTTAAGTGTATATTCTTCTTAGGCAATACACCATTTATGCAGAAGATTCTCCAATGGCCCTTCCCCAGTCACAATTGCCTGAACAAAGAATCCAAACATGGAGAACATGGCCAGCCTTCCATTCTTGAGACGTCCTCTTCAGGGCAGCTTATAGACTGGTAGCCTGTGAATGTTCTTCAATTATGATTCTAGTCTTGGCCAGTTGATCAATTATCATGGATGCAACTTGTGGTGTCAATCTTTTTTAAAAAAAAGTGGCTGATATTTTGTGGGAATGACAATGAATTGGGTAGCTGGCAACCAATATTCCTTGTGCCATTATTATCTGCTCCAAACCCATGTCATATTTAACTTGAGGATAAGGATGCTGTAGATGCTATCATGTTTAATTAATTGAAAGCATGATTAAGGCCACTTGTGTTTGTTAGTTGCAGTTTATTAAGATTGTCAACATGGAGATTGGAGGACAAACACACAATAAAGTATTGCCTCTGTTGCTCAGCAGGCTCTAGGATTTTTTAAATAAAAAAACTAGAGCTAAGCAAGCTGTTCTCATTATTGAAAGGCCACACATGTGGCATCATCGCTATAGAATCTTTCGTTTGCTGCCAAAAACAGCAAATCAGCAATGTAAGTTTTGGATCCTTCTGTTTAGTGCCAAGCATGAAATTCCATGTAGTCCATTTATATAACTCCTTAACAAACGAATATTATTATGCCGAAATTCGATTCTAGGATACTTCTAGGATATATACATGAATATTTCTCAAACGGTATGTAGTTTATTCATATATATATCTAAAAGCATGCTAGTCTACACTATTTCGATTTGGTATGTTTAGCATGTATTCATGTATTAACATACTCATATATATATATCTAAAAACACAAGATCTTTATTCATGTAAAACATAATGTAAATATGAAATCGCTTTGCCTCTTTTTGACAAAAGAAAATGGTTTATAGATTATTTTACTATTAGGTGCTATTATATATAACTAAAAACAACTTCGTGTTACTTGCAGGAGTAAATAATTTTTTGATTGGTCTTCTCTGAGGCCTACTTTGATATAACGGTGCCATTGCCATCTGCTTGTTTTATCTCCAGGTTAGCCTTCTACTTTCATTCAGACCTTCACCTCTCAAATAACAAAATAACTAATGTTAATAATTTTTTTGTTAGATTGATAAATATGGATCGAAAATGGATGTCTGCAAATCGTTTATTGAAATAATACGAGGATGGAGTGAAAGAGTTCATTAGATTTGCAGTTGATCATGCAGAAAATCCAAGGAAAATCATATGCCCCTGTTTAAAGTGTTGCTATGCAAGGGGAGTTAGCGAGGATGAGTTGAAAGATCATTTAGTGTGCAATGGAATTGATCGAAGTTATACATGTTGGACAAGGCATGGTGAGACAAGAGAAGAGTGCGGTGAATTTGGAAGTACAGAGAGGTATGCTACAAGTGATACAAACACAAATACATATGATGACGATCGCCTAGAAGAGATGGCAAATATGGTTGAAGAGGATCTCCGGGATTGTCCTGAAATGTTTACGAGGTTGGTAAGTGATGCGGAGAAGCCATTGTACAGTGGTTGTACTAAGTTCAACCGATTGTCGGTGGTATTAAAATTGTATAACTTGAAAGCGAGCAATGGATGGTCTGATAAGAGCTTCACAGAGTTACTCATAATTCTAAAGGATATGTTGCCAGAAGATAATGTGCTTCCTAGTCCAACATATGAGGCTAAGCGAATGTTATGCTCTATAGGCATGAGCTATGAGAGGATTCATGCTTGTCCTAACGATTGCATCTTATTTCGTAATGAATATGCATCGTTAAACATGTGTCCTAAATGTAATGCCTCACGATATAAAAGAAAAGAATCAACTCCAGTGAAGGTGGCATGGTATTTCCCCATAATACCGAGATTTAGGCGCATGTATCGCAGTCCAGAAGATGCAAAACACTTGACGTGGCATTCAAATAAACGGATTAAAGATGGCATGTTCCGTCACCCGGCAGATTCTCCTCAATGGACAAAATTTGATCACGATTATCCTGAATTTGGGGAAGAAGCAAGAAACCTACGAATTGCATTGTCTACCGACGGAATGAACCCACATGGTATTCAAAGTAGTTCCCACAGCACATGGCCAGTGATTTTGATGATTTATAATCTACCTCCATGGTTATGCATGAAGCGCAAGTACATGATGTTGTCTATGTTAATTTCTGGGCCTAAACAACCAGGAAATGATATAGACATATACTTGTCTCCGTTAATTGAAGATTTGAAACAAATGTGGGACACAGGTGTAGAGGTGTACGATGGGTACAAGAAAGAGAATTTCAACTTGAGGGCTATGTTATTTGGCACAATTAATGATTTTCCAGCATATGGTAATCTGTCAGGATATAGTATCAAAGGAAAGTGTGCATGCCCTTTATGTGAAGAGAGTACGTATTGGATGCGGTTGGAACATTGTAAGAAGAATGTCTTCCTCGGACATCGTAGATTTTTACCCGTGAGGCATCGTTACCGGTGGTTGAGGAAAGCATTCAATGGGAATACAGAGGAATGTAGAGCTCCTGTGCCATTGACCGGTGATAAGCTGTTTGAAAAGGTAAAGAATTTAAGTAGTAATTTTGGTAAGCCATTTGCAGGAGAACTTGTCACCAGCGGGTGGAAGAAAAACTCTATTTTCTTTGAATTACCATATTGGAAGTCATTGTATGTAAGACATTTCCTTGATGTGATGCATATTGAAAAGAATGTTTTTGAAAGTGTTATCGGGACGTTGCTTAATGTTCCAGGAAAGAGTAAAGATGGGATAAATGCGAGGTTGGACATGGTAAGTATGGGAATGAGGATAGAATTGGGACCGGTAAAGAAGGGAAAGCGTACATATCTTCCTCCTGCAGCTCATACTCTATCTAGGAAAGAAAAAAAAGTTTTTTGTAAGTTTCTCGATGGAGTTAAAGTTCCAGAGGGATACTCGTCAAACATTAGAAGCCCCGTATCTATGAAAGATCTCAAGTTAAAAGGTCTAAAATCTCATGATTGTCATGTTTTGATGGAGCATTTACTACCAGTGGGTATACGTTCCATTTTGCCAAAAAAGGTGAGGGTGACCATCACAAAACTATGTTTCTTCTTCAGGGCAATTTGCAGTAAAGTTATTGATCCTGGAAAGTTACCAGCATTGCAAAAAGAAATTGTTGTCACATTGTGTGAGCTTGAGATGTATTTACCACCATCCTTCTTTGACATAATGGTTCATCTGACTGTTCACCTGGTTAGAGAGACACAATTATGTGGACCAGCCTATATGAGATGGATGTACCCGATCGAGCGCTATATGAAGATATTAAAAGGGTATGTGAAAAACCGTAGTCGACCAGAAGGTTGTATGGTTGAGCGTTACATAGTTGAAGAAGCTGCTGAATTTTGTACAGAGTACCTCAGTAAAGTTGATTCCATAGGGCTTCCAAGGTCTCGTCACACAGGAAGAATATCAGGGGAAGGGATTAAGGGAGGTGATGTAGTGCTCATATCAAGGACAGAGTGGGAGCAAGCACATTTATATGTTCTGCACAATGATGTTGAAGTTGAGCCGTATGCTGAAAGACACAAAGAACTACTTCGAAATTCAAACCCAAATAGGAATGAGAATTGGGTAACAAGAGAACACAATCGGTCTTTTATAACATGGCTGAAAGAACAAGTCTTTGGAGAGTTGGCTATAAATAGAGCTTCAGTTTCAGATAGATTGAGATGGTTAGCAAATGGTCCAAGTGTACACGTTTTTTCTCACAATGGTTACCTTATTAACGGGTACACATTCTACACTAAAGATCATGATGATCAAAGTACAATGCAAAACAGTGGAGTGACTCTTGTAGCTGAAGCTATGCACATCTCTAGTGCAAAAGACAGAAATCCCATATATGCAAATATGTCATACTTTGGTGTTATTGAACGCATATGGGAGTTGGATTATAGTATGTTTCGATTGGCTGTGTTTGGTTGTAAGTGGGCAGACAACAATAATGGGGTTCAAATTGATGAGTTAGGGTTCATGCGGGTGGATCTCAATAGGGAGGGGTATAAGGACGAGCCTTTTATTTTAGCTTCGCAAGCTCAACAAGTATTCTATGTCACAGATCCCACTGATGTGAAGTGGTCCATTGTGTTGTTGAATAACAAATTAAATGACTGTCGTAGCCAAGCACATGAAGATATCAATACTGAGGATGATCCTTTCTTAGGGACATCACAATCACTTGATATTGATCCTACTGTAGATGATGGTTTCTATATGAGAGATGATCATGATGAGGGGATTTGGGTCAATCCGTCATTTCATGTCATGAAGGGACAAACAAGTATTAATCCAACAAGGAAAAGGAAAAGATTAACCTAATTAAGTTCATACGACTTTTTCTGGTGAGTGATATTGTATATTGATCTTAATTCATTTTTCTTGCATCTTTTCTTGTGAACTAACAATTTAATGTTGTTTTACTTTGTTGTAGATAAATGTCTTCTAGTGATGACAACAGTGTTCCCCTTGATGGTGATGCTCCTAATATTGAGGAAAATGTTATTAAACGTGGAGTGACCGCTATGGAGGGAGTTATTCGTGCACGCAGCAAAGAGATATCATTTAAGGTATTCTACTTACAAGTTTTTATTATTTAATCATATTAATTTTCATCAACATATATTCATTTTCTTATTCTATCATTGTTATTAGGTTGGATGGAATGATAGGGGTCAACCAATTGATCCTAACAGTGCTATATTTGTGAGTTATATTGGGGCAATTACCCGACAGATGGTGCCAATAACATGTGATAACTGGAAATCGTCGGCTTTAAAAGTAGTGAAAGAAAACATCTGGAAGGATATACAGGTAATATACATACTCTCATATGTTTTTATTCTTATACAAACATACTAACACAATTGAGCACACTTTTGTAGACATCTTTCATTGTTGATGATAGTCATCGGAGATATATTCTTAAAGAAGCAGGCAAACTTTGTAGAAATTTCAGAACCTACTTAACAAAGAATTATGTTTATGATGAAAGTGGTAGTGTTATTGAGCATCCTCCACATGAGTATCCTTTCATATCTGAAGATCAATGGAGAGCGTTTGTTGCTAAACGTCAGTGCGATGAATTTAAGGTAATGTTACTCATTTTGAGGAATCTGACTAAACATATTACTTTGTATTAATATAGTTTCTTTGTGCCTAAATAGATGCGAAGCACTCAAAATCGAAAAAGAGCATTAAATCATATGTACCCATATAGAAAGGGCCGTATGGGTTACGCACGCCTTGAGCAAAAGATGGTAAGTATGCAAAAGATATAACGTTCAAGATGTTAGAAATGATTTTCAATCAATTTATTAATTATCTTAATTGTCTGAATGTACAGTTAAATGAGTAAGAATCAAATGACACATCCATAGCCCGTCATGATTTATGGAAGGGTGCTCGTGTAAATAAGTTAGGAGTGGTTGATAATGAAAATGTTCAGCAAGTGTGTGAGAAAATTGTAAGTATGATATCATTTTACTCTAGTTCTTTTATTATTTTCTTATTTTATCACTAATGATGTACATGTTACCTTTCAAATTTATGTGCCAGGAGACCATTTCACAAACTACATCACAGGATCAGTTACAGGACTCGCAGGATATACTTTCTCGAGTCTTAAATGTCCCAGAGTATCCTGGACGGGTTAGAGGTTATGGATTCGGGCCCTCAGTAAAAGATTATTTCCCAAGTGAAAAGCGCAAAAGAAATAATGATAACGCGGACTTGAGAGAAACAGTGGCATTGCTCTTAGAGAAGATGAAAGTATTTGAGAGTATGGGTCACACCAAAGAATTAGCTACAATTAGCAAAAGTGGTAGTTGCACGCTTCTTTCCTGAAATATTCCTGAAGTAAGTGTTTTTCTATTAAATTATTGCATTTACAAATAATTAATTCAAGATATTATTAGCAAAATACATTCCTGTATGATTAACAACATTAATTGATGTTTTCTTTATGAAATTTTTGTTTTAGGACATCTCATCATGCAATTTCTATTTATCATCCCCAACACATCGCATAGTTGGGAAGGGAAAGGTCTTCAATCGTCCTGATGATAGAAAACTACACAATATATCATTACCCATGACTCATATGAAAGTTATGGTTGAACATGTGATAGAGTCAGATGCACCACTACCAATACCTATAGAGGATGCAGGAGTCATGGTAGTAGGTGATGCGATTGGTACTTTTGTTGCATGGCCAACCAACCTTATTGATTTGGTCTCTACGGTAAGACTTCTTATAGTATACATTAGATTCTTATATTGTTGTTTCATTATTTTCTAACCAAATGATTCACTTAAATGATTTCCCATACAGATGCCCGCAAAATCTAATGTCAAAGAGTCGGTTAAAACAAAGGAGTCATGTACTCCTAAAAAGAAACAAGAAAAAGTAAAGGAAAAACATCAGGAGCCCTCCCATACTGGTCGTGCAACTAGTAAAAAGAAACACGAAAAAGTAGAGTCAAAACATCAGGAGTCCTCTCCTGCAGTTGCTGCAAATAATCTCTCCATGTATTGCAATTTTATTCAGATATATGCTACACAAAAGCTTCAAGGTGGTGCGCTGTTACAAATAGACATGGAGAGAGACATTTTTGGTATATCATATATGGAGTTAATTAGTCATCAAATTGTCAATGAACTTCTTCAACACGAGTGGTTGGATTGTCTGGTAATCTGTGTATATATCAGGTACTTTAAGTAAACAATTTTTAGAATTTCATTTCAATTAAACGTTGATATTATTGATAACTTATTTTTAATCTTCATTCAAGGTACTTGTACTATGAGTTGGTTGTCAACAGACAAAGCACAAGGAGATTCTCATTCTTATGCCCACATAACACATCTTCTTTTGTTGATGAGCCAACGAAGTATATAGCCGATGCACTTATTGAAAATAACGAGACAGGGAAGTTATTCTTGGCACCATATAATACAGGGTAAATAACTTTTTAATATATTTTATTTAATTTAATGAATTCCTAAGAATGTAGTCACTTAGAATTTGCTAACTACTTTTGTAGGGGTCATTGGGTGTTGTTAGTCATCAATGCCACATCAGAGACAATATATTATTTGGATTCCTTGCATCATGATCCAAAATATAATCGAACCATGACGGATACATTCGACAAGTAAGTTAATTGTGTTTTATGTCAATATGTAAATATGATATACGTTGAATATAACGAGTTGACTAAATTTATTTTATTTTGTTAGAGCTTTGTGCATTTATCGTGCTTCTAAGGGAACCAGGGGCCCGAAATCTAGAGCAAACAAACCCACGTGGATCCATATAAATGTATGTACAACGGTCTCTTCTAATTTCATATGTTGCTCAAATCTAGATCAACCAAGGATAACTCACCATTCATATAATTTTTCATTTTTTGAATTGTATAGTGCTAGGGGTGGCAAAATGAGCCCGACCCGACCCGACCCGACCCGAACCCGGCATCCTAAACCGGGTATGGGTAGGGGCCAATACGGGTCAAGTAGGATACGGGTTGACCCGACCCGACCCGGATAAAATCTGGGTCGGGTATGGGTTTGGCATGTCAACCCGAATGACCCGAATTCGACTCGGTTTACTTTCTCTATTTATATAAAAACATTTATAATAACTTCAATACACAATTGCAATGGGGAGTTATGCTTGTACGATTGAATTTTTGTCCTCTTCTTTAAGAGTTCTTGTATTCAATTCCCTTTACATACAAATTTTTAGTTAATTTCATTACTTCCGTTAATAAAATGGTAACGTTAATTTTACTTCATTAATGTCATCGGTGTGGTTTAAGCGACGAGCTACTGGAAATTATGCAACACTTAATAAATTGTCGGTGGATCTTAATAAATAGCTGGATATCGAAAAAGGAACAGTTGTGTATAAGTCAAATCTTAACCCGACGGGTTAACCCGAACCCGACCCGGAAATTTTCCGGGTCACCCGAACCCGACCCGGATTCAATCCGGGTCGGGTTAGGGTTTACCCCTAAACGGGTCGGGTCAAATCTGACCCGACCCGAACCCGAAGCCACCCGACCCGTTTGCCACCCCTATATAGTGCCCCCTTCAGACCAATACAATTGATTGTGGTTATTATGTTATGCGATTCATGAAAGAAATCCTTTCACAAAATGAAAACATCATCCCAGATACGGTATGTGGTTTTAGTTTTAATTTATATTTTTCGCATTTTTTAGTTATATTTGCTAATATTTGATTATAACATATATTTGCTATTTGCTATGATATTCTATTTTGTAGTACTTCCCTGACTACCAATGTGCTACTTACTCTCCTGATCAACTAGCTGAAGTCAAGGAAGATTGGTGTCGTTATGTGGTCCAGAAATATGTCACTTTAGTATAGATGTGCACCCTAAAGGTCGGTATTCAGTGAAACTTTGTTTTTTAACCCTTTGATAAAGTTGTGATATTTGGTCAATTTGCATTAATAAATTTGAGACATAAGCAGGTTTTGGTTGTTGAGACAGAGAGTTAAGAGGATTTCCACAACTAGAAGAAACCAAATCAAAGATTTGCATATAATAATTAGTCTACGGCCGCGTTTTGTGTATTTTTGGTTGTGGTGGAAAGTGGTTTGAGGATCTATTCTATCCAGTCAAGGTTAACATCAAATAAATTTGAGGATCTGCATCTTAGCGACCTTTAGGTATATGTTCATTGCAAATTGTTTCTATTTTATTTTTTTAGTTCTTCATAATTTGATATATATATATATATATATATATATATATATATATATATATATATATATATATATATATATATATATGGATGTTATTTATTGGCTATTTGATAATAGGAATCATATACTAGGAGAGTGATGTAGTATCTTCACTTTTTTGCTACGCGAAGGTGTCGTCTAAGAACTTTTCCGTTGTCGTAGAAAAACTAATTTTTTCATCGCTTGAAGTTCAATTCACAAGGTGATTGATTGAGGGTAAGATTGGGATCAGAGATTGAACAACCAAGGGTCAACAAAGCCTATATTCATTTATCTTGTTTCATGAACTTCAGTGAATTGAACTTATGTTATGCTAAGAAATCACAAATCCACATATCTGTTTAGATATTTGCACAAAAGAACAATTCTGTTAATTGAACTTATGTCATAATGCAGATTAACTATGAGAGTTCTACTGGTACATTTTGTCATAAGAGTTTTGAATCTCTTCGGCAAGCAGTCCTGTGGTCAAATATGCCAAAAGCATCTAGTTATGCTGATTTCCTACAGGTAGAAGAATTTTTTTTGTCATAATGGTCTTTTCTTTTCTATCAGTTGTGTCATGAATGTATAGTGACAGTTGGCAAAACTATATATGATAAGCAACTATGATTGTGGGTAGGTTATTATAAAGAAAATCAGCTTCAAGATCTAGATGTGTGTTTTCCAGTGGCTGATTTGATTACTGGTGTAGATTCTGCTGACAAATGGTTTAAAATGTAATGTATGTATGTCATGTCTTTTATTTAGAAATGAAACTATTATCAAGAAAATTCCCATATTGATTGAAATTTAGCGTAATTTATAGTTTGTGCCTTTTGTGACATAATTTTTATTGTTTTCCCAGAACTTCCTTGTGGACATAAAGGGACCTTCTTTGGCATTTTTACCCGTACTAGCATTTGAAGGAGGAACTAGAAGGAATATACCAAAGTTTGAGGTATTCTAGAGAAAAGAATTCTAAACCACTTATTACCTCACATTTGGAACTACTTATATCAGTTTGTTTACTGTTCTTAAGTGTTCGTTATATATTTTTAGTATGCCACATGTCATAGTTCATCTTCTTGTGTCTTTTCTTTCTCAAGATTTTGGTGCTATCCAATAAGTGTATTTGAGCTTGCTGAGGATCATAATTTATGAAATTACTCTCAAGAGAACAAAGCACATATTTATTCACTCATGATAAAAACAGGCAGTGACAGTTTCGTACGAAATGCAATTCACAGATCCAAGTTCTACTCTGATGGAACTCCAAATTTTTTGAAACCTTTGTAGTTCAGAGTTGACTGTTGGACTTCTATTGGGAAGCTTACTTGAGCTTGAATAGGTGGCAAAAGTGCATCTGTAGTGGTTGGATATCATATCCTCCTATATTCATTTATCTTGTTTCATGAACTTCAGTGAATTGAACTTATGTTATGCTAAGAAATCACAAATCCACATATCTGTTTAGATATTTGGACAAATTCTGTTAATTGGACATTATGAATGTTAACAAAAAAAAACAATCCAACAAAGATTCAAAATCATGGCGCAATATGAATGTTAACTTGTTGAAAAATTGTTCTTTTGTGCACATATTGTTTGTTCTCCCTGATAAAATGATATATTGCCCATGTCCTATGTTATCTATGCGTCATGCTGATGCGTTGCAATCATCATACTGATGTGAGGCTTAATCTTTTTTGGAGTCATCTCGGGACAAAAGGTTGCCTCATATGGGCCCAATAAGACTATATGATGGCTTTCTAACAAACTTTATCAAACCCCTACTCTAATTAAAGAAGATGAAGTTAGTTTTATGAGAACAACATAAGTGGAGTCATACTTGCATCACTTGGCAACCTCACTAATCTTGTGAGCTTGGACCTCTACAACAATTCCCTAGCTGGTCCCATTCCTTCTTCTCTTGGCCACCTCAAGTCACTTAATTACTTGTAAGTCGATCATCATATTTCATTTTCAACTTATATTGTTTGATTACTCTCAATTTATGATGAGATTTTTTTTGTAGGCGACTGAATGAAAATAATTTATCGGGCGCTTTGCCAAGAACAGTTCTCGATCTTGTGGTCACTGGAAGCTTGGAAATACTTTGAGTCACATCTTATAGTTTAAGATCAGTTTAGAATTTTTAAACATGTGAATTCCTCTTATTTTACTTGTGTTAATTTTATTGAACAATAATCAATAAAATGATGTGAAATTAAGAAAATGATGATATAACTTGCATACATGACCAATAATTGTTTACAAAATTCTTGTAATTTTGTTTGGAAACTGCAGGTCAATCCCTAGTTTTATGCATTTAGATGGATCACACTACTGTTGACGCAAGAGTTCAATTTCACAGAATGCCTACACAACGATTGTGAAGGCATGGTGAACGACTTGAAGTATACCCAGATTGTGAACCAAGATATGATGGGTATGATGGTTATGATCGGGACGGTTATGATCGGGACAGTAAAAGAGGAGCATGAAGGAGTAAGTGAAGCTTACATTACAACCGATTCACATTAGCCTCCTCATTATTTTAGATCACATTTACTTTAGAGTGTTCCAGATGTATATGGCTACTCAAGGGATTCCTGTCAGGTCTCCAATCTTCTCATTGTATAACTATTGCAAACACTAATCTGTTTCTCCCACTTCGCTCTTTTCATTATGTTCATTCATAGGGTGTATTTTTGTTGGTGTTGTGACAAGGACAATGGTTTAAGACTTCGCTATCCGGGAAAAAAAACCTTTGCTGGGTATCCAAGTATTGCATTGAGGTAGACATGTTGCACTGATTTTTGGGGTAATTTTTATTAAATTTTTAATTTTTTTGGGGCAGATTCGTCTGGAAACTATGGAATTGTGATAAGGGGTTGTATTTAAAAAATGGGAATTTTGGGTTGTTATATATTTTATTAATATTGATTTTGTTATGGTTTAGGATGCTCTACTTGAATCTGGGACTGGGGTAACATATATTAGTAATTTTCGTTAGTAGCTTTCAGGTAAAAATAGTGTCAAAGCTTGCTGAAGTTTGTATGAAATTGTGTTGCATTGGGTAAATTTTAGACTTTAAAGAGCCCTATGTTTGTACACACCTTTTTTATTTAACGGGAATTGAGCTGGATTTGTTCTTTTTAGCGTTTTGAATACAGAGTTGATAGAGTCGGTGTTGGATTGTGGTTACTCTGCTAAATTGTTATTTCGAAATCATACATTTTGGTAGAATCTGTGAGGCGATTGGGATTGGGCAGAAAGAGTGAGGATTGCATTTACCCAGAAAGGCCTGGTGAGCAGGACTGTAGTTACTTCATTCGAACTGGATTCTGTGCCTATGGATTGAAATGCAGATACAATCACCCTCGCAACCACGGACCTGTAAGGATTCACATGCCTCATAATGCCAGACTCTACTATTCGTTATATTTGGTTTCTGATCTGTGAAAATGGGATTCTGTTACTGATTCGGATTTATGCCTTTAGGTGACTTTTGGGATATCTGTTTTTTTGTTTAATCTAAGTTTCAAGGTTTGATCGGCGATAGATTAATCAATTCATGTCCTTTTATGTGAATTGTTGGCTTATCAGTTTATGTATTTCTGTATGAGAATGAAACTTGGATTTAAGAATTAAGTTCACCAAAGATGCGTGCGTGTGTGTGTGTGTGTGTGTGTGTGTGTGTGTGTGTGTGTGTGTGTGTGTGTGTGTGTGTGTGTGTGTGTGTGTGTGTGTTAAATAGCTGATGATTGACTCGGTGAATACATCTTAATTAGATAACAGAAAAATCTATGCTAACCGCAATGGGCAATCATTTCCCTGACAATCATCATGTGTATGTCTTTTGTTTGCCTTCTGGTTTCTGGATGTTAATTGTCTTTAGTATATGATATTATCATGAGAAAATTCTAATATTCCCTTAGTCGAATATCTTTGGTTCATCTGGGAAAAAATGTTGCACTATGAACACCACACATATTTAGCCTTTGATGCTGACACATAATAGGGTTTGCTTTTCTAGAAAAGAAAAACCAGAATATATTGTCAATTGACAGTGGATGAATCATCCATCCACTCTACTGTTTTTATTGTATACTGTTATGCTACTACATTATTCTTTCAATCTGTGTCTTGTATGTTCAACTATTCTAACCTTCAAATGTAATGTGCATGCGTCATGGGACTGTCATGTCCATGACTTTGTACTGTCTAGTTTTAGAGGCAATGAACCCATGCTAAAAATTCCTTTAAGCTTTTCTCTTTGTTCTTAAAGATGTCCATATGGTTACATGTCACTTATTCAGTACTCGTTGACGCTATGCAGGTAAGCATTTAAGTTTTAGAGGCAATGTCCGTTGAGTGACCCTGAAGGTCCCCAGGTATATTGATATTTAATTTGGCATTGCATTGCCCTTAAATTCTCGTTCCTTTGCCTTTTTTACTTTACTTTTTTTTAAACTGGGTACATGAAACCCTTCTCCGAATGCGCAATGTTGATACTTGTCCGAAGGCGCCTCTTGGCTGGCGATTTCACATCCAATCTTAAGCTGTTGCAAAACTATCCAAACACAAACATCGGTCACCTTATCCATGTTGCAAACAAACTTCGCGGTGCAAACAAACTTCGCAGTGCGTGAAGAATTCAAGCCAGACGCCGAGTGGATCGAAGAGACATCAAATCGTCACCTCCTCATCCAGTTGCCCAGGTATACAATATGAACAACAACGAACTGCTGTAAATGGTCGTATCTGGAAGAAAACCATTATGTACTAACACTTGTTGTTTCTTTGGTACTGAATGACGTTCTTCTAACCACTTATGTCACTTATGTAGGTGACGTTAAAAGGAATCTACCTAAGACCAATCACGCACGTGAGGATAGAACTGAGTCGTTCCATTAAAACTCTTGTACACCACAACATCATCGTCCGCAATTGATCGCGTTAACTGATGAAAGAGCAGAAGACCAAGCATGTGAGGTTGCCGCACGAAAAATGCAAGGATTCGACAAACAAACAAGAAACGAAACAGAGGGGGGAGAGCTGGCATCTAACGGCTACCAATCACTTTTCCGTAGCATGGATAAAGGCATCATTGAAGTTTATCTAATCATATTCCTAAACATTACAAGGGAGCATGGGTGGTTTGTTACAGGCAAGAATGCTCCAACAGTGAGAAGGTCATGCATGTATGTTGAATTAATGAATACAATATATTAAGTTTCCGAAATCAATACACATGATTACTTACATCTGGTTTGCAGTTAGCTTCTAACAGTTCAAAGTGTCTCCGCTATACATAAACACCAATGATTGTTATGTTAGGTCTCATCATCAGGCATAAGTCTCATCATCAGGCATTAAATACCTGCACAAACAAGCGCTGTTAAAGGGGGGCCTTTAACAGCGCTTGCACAAACAAGCGCTGTTAAAGGCCCCCCTTTAACAGCGCTTGCACAAACAAACGCTGTTAAAGGGGGGCCTTTAACAGCGCTTGCACTAAAGAAGCGCTGTTAAAGGCCCCCCTTTAACAGCGCTTGCACTAACAAGCGCTGTTAAAGGCCCCCCTTTAACAGCGCTTGCATAACCAAGCGCTGTTAAAGACCCCCCCTTTAACAGCGCTTGCACAAACAAGCGCTGTTAAAAGGGGGCCTTTAACAGCGCTGTTAAAGGGGGGCCTTTAACAGCGCTTGCACTAAAGAAGCGCTGTTAAAGGCCCCCCTTTAACAGCGCTTGCACAAACAAGCGCTGTTAAAGGCCACCCTTTAACAGCGCTTGCACAAACAAGCGCTGTTAAAGGCCCCCCCCTTTAACAGTGCTTGCACAAACAAGCGCTGTTAAAGGGGGGCCTTTAACAGCGCTTGCACAAACAAGCGCTGTTAAAGGGGGGCCATTAACATCGCTTGCACTAAAGAAGCGCTGTTAAAGGCCCCCCTTTAACAGCGCTTGCACTAACAAGCGCTGTTAAAGGCCCTCCTTTAACAGCGCTTGCACAAACAAGCGCTGTTAAAGGCCCCCCTTTAACAGCGCTTGCACAAACAAGCGCTGTTAAAGGCCCCCTTTAACAGCGCTTTTAAAGCGCTATTAAAACCAGCCCCCCTATAGCAACGGGGAGATAGACAGCGCTTGTAAAGCGCTATTAAAGGACTTATTTAAGCGCTGTTAAAGGTTCATTTTGTAGTAGTGATTCTTCCTCTTCTGTCTATTCTTTCTTTTCTTTTCTCTTTGATGTAGATGGGGATTCAAGGGGGTGGCGGCTTGGAGGAGTTGGGCGGTGGGGCCTGGAGGAGCGGCTGGGAGCGCAACGTGCGGCCAGGGACAGCGGCGGGGGCAGCTACGCAGGCGACGGCTGACGCGTGCGCAGGCGACGCAGCTGCGCATCAGGCGACGGTGTGCAGGCACGCGCGATGACGCAGGGCAGTAGTGCACCCATGGCAGGGCGCGGTGGCGCGGCCTGGGCAGGGCGTTCAGCTGCTTGAAGAGGAGGGTGAGGGCTGAAGAAAAGGGATGAAATTTATGCTTCAGGTCTGAATTTCAGATCTAATTTTGATTCTGATCTTCCCTCCTCTCAATTTCTGATTTCTGTTTGGTTTTGATTTGATTGTGGCTGAATTTGATTTTGGGCTTTTGAATTGGTTTATTGATTGTTGTTAGTGGAGGAATTTGGATTGATCAGAGAGAGGGGAGGAGGATGCTGCTGCTACCGTTTGTTTTTATTGGCTATTGATTTAAGAACAGTGAAGAAAGGTTGCAAGTTGATGAGGGAGAGTTGGATGTGGGGGAGGAGTAAATACGTATGTTGGATCTCACCGATATATTTCGGTCGGATGTAATGGTGTTGGGTTGGGGGTTAAGAGTAATTATTTAGGGTTTTAAAAAGTAACTAATTATGATTTGGTAAGAATTCTAAAGCAAGGTGCGCTTGCGACGATGCGTAGAAGAAAGGAACGTACAGACGACGAACACACGGACGACCGAATAAAAATACAGGCACGTACTAACTCAAACACGTCTAGAAATACAGGCCGTTACAACAACTCAACAAAAACGACCTCCATCATGTCAGTCCTTTAACGGTGGCCCTCTACAGGATGACCTCCTCGGGTTCGGCCTCGTCCACTCCGCAGCCTCAGCACTCGCCCACCTGGCAAGGTCAACCCGTGCAACCACGAGTGGCACGATCTCAGTCGGATGGGCCGCACTTCTCTCCAAGCTGTTATCAGTGGGTCCACCCAGCATGCACATAACAACAATCATAACAGACATCGTGTCACCAGATTTGTCGGGGAAAGGTTATGGTAGGCGTGCTGAAGAAGACGCTTTATCATGGGACACATTTATGGTGAACGGCTAAGATCCAAATAATCCAGCTCATAGCTAAATAAATCGGTTACATAGGAGAGTGGGGGAGGGGGATCCAACTGACGTGGTGTAACCGCTCTCCAACACAATAAAGCCAATGGAGCGCTTCCTGTTTCGGGGTGTTTTCTCACCACTAGTTGAAGTTATGATACTCCGAAGGTTGTCGCTGACGTAGAAGACGAGGATGACCTTCGAGATCGATCGACCGAGCGGGCTCTGGTGTGAGGGTGCTCGGGGCCGAGTGGTAAGACGTCGAAGTGGCGCTTCGACTGGACGATGCCATCTGTGATCTGCAAAACGAGAAGCTCGTCAGGGGGTCGGATCTGGATTCCGACCAAATCCCATCTGATGCATAATTCAGACCTTGACAAAAGAATGCTCTGTGGAATCGATTTGTAAGAGCCCTAGTATTAATATACGAGTATAATGTATGTATTTTGGGACGCATTCGTACGAATTAAATCTTGGGAATTTTCTAGAAATTTTCTCTAATTTTATGATGTCAAAATTTTTTTTAAATAATTTTTAAACATCATTTGAATATATTTTTTGAAAGTAAGTGAGTATGTATATAAATATAAACAAGAGACGACATCAGGGTAGGTGCAACAAGTAGAGTATGTATGGGAGAGGCTGGGAAGCAGTCACCTTACAACCATAACTACCCAGCATAAACCAAGAAAAGAAAAAAATATACTGGGTAGGCACACACAAAAACTGGCCTAAGAGAGTCCTCAGTTCCCAAAAATAGAAATATCTTTGAAATCTACATCCTCAAGGTCACAGGAGACCATGGCATCCAACACATCAGAAGAGATACTAGCAAGAAGGACATCACTGGGAGAAGACCGGAAGCGGAAGTTCCGATTGTTTCCCTCCCACCAAATATGCAAAACGACCGCAGAGAAGACCAGCATAGAGAGGCCGCCCCTGGGAGAGGTCTTTCCACGTGCTCCAAAACACCATCTCAGCATGTGAGCATCAACAGTGATGGATTTGAAGAAAGAATGAAGGCCGAGCCGAAGCTTGCAAACCACCCAAATAAAGGAACTATAGTCTCAGCGAAAGAAGATGTGACGAGCTGACTCAGGGTGAGAGCCAAATAAATCAATCTCATAATCTGCCATGAGCTCCAACCATCGACGCTGTCGCATGTTGAGCTCCTTCTGAGTGAAAATATACTTCAAGCTTTTGTGATCGGTGAAGATCTTCACTTTCTCACACAGCAGGAAGTGCCTCCAAATCTTGAGCGCAAACACAACAGCAGCCAACTCCAAGTCATGCGTCGGGTAATTCTTCTCATGAACCTTGAGCTGACGCGAAGCGTAAGCCACAACATGTCCATGCTGATGCAACACACAACCGAGACCCTTCCCAGAAGCATCGCAAAAGACCTCGAATCTACCGCTACGATCAGGCACAACAAGAATAGGGGCAGTCGTCAACCTCTCCCTCAGAACACCAAAAGCACTCTCACAATCACCCGACCAAACAAAAGGTACATCCTTCCGCGTCAACCTGGTCATCGGCTCAGCAATACGGGAAAAGTCCTTAATGAAACGCCGATAGTAACCAGCAAGCCCAAGGAAACTCCGAATCTCAGACGCAGACGATGGAACAGGCCACTCTCTGATGGCCCTAATCTTCTTGGGATCCACTGAAATACCATATCCAGTCACCACATGCCCCAGAAAAGTAACTCTATCCAGCCAAAACTCGCACTTCAAAAATTTAGCATACAACCGATGCTTCCTCAAAATCTACAATACCGTCCTCAAGTGCGAGGCATGCTCCTCCTCCGACTTTGAATAGATCAGAATGTCGTCAATAAAGATAACGACAAACTTATCCAAAAAGTCGTAGAAAATCAGGTTCATCAGATTCATGAAAACTGCAGGTGCATTGGTTACACCGAAAGGTATAACCACAAACTCATAGTGTCCATACTTCGTCCTGAACGCTGTCTTCGGAACATCTCCCTTCTTCACCTTCAACTGATGGTAACCACTCCTCAAATCCAATTTAGAAAACACCCTCGAACCTCCAAGCTGATCAAAAATATCATCGATGCGAGGAAACAGGTATTTATTCTTAATGGTTACCGCATTCAACTCCCGATAGTCCACGCACATGCGACGCGAACCATCCTTCTTCTTCACCAGCAGCACCGGTGCTCCCCACGGAGACACACTAGGGTTGATATAACCCTTCTGCAAAAGCTCATCCAGCTGCTTCCGCAATTCCTCCAACTCAACGGGTGCCATACGATACGGCGCCTTCGAAATCGGCTGCGCTCCCGGAACAAGATCAATAGAAAATTCTAGAGCTCGATCAGGTGGCAAACCAGACATCTCCTCGGGGAAGACGTCATCAAAATCTCGCACCACAGCTGGCCTCTCCAACTCCATCTGCATAGCCACAACCTCCACCGGACTGGCCCGAAATCTGACAGGACCAAGCGAGCTACTATCCCGGCAGAACTCAAATACTGGGTGTCCGGGAATCTCGAACACCACCTTCTTCTTCCGACAGTCAATCGTAGTATAGAAGCTCGCAAGCCAATCCATCCCAAGGACCACATCATAGTTGATGATGTCGTGGACAATGAAATCAGCATAAAGCTCATGTCCACAAACCACCAACGAGCAAGAATCGCAACCAAGATGCACCGAGACCACGCCATTTCCTGTGACGATATTCCAACTCTTCAGAAGAGGGGACGTCGACAGAGAATGCTTCTCTACGAAGCTCCGAGAAATAATGCACATCGATGCACCTGAGTCGAAGAGAACTCGTGCAGGAAATGTGCACACCAAAATCACACCTACAAACAGTCTAACAATCAAGCCCTAGTCTAGCAAACAATCATGTCCAAGCAAAACAACATAATCTCACAAACAAGCCAGAGAAGAAAGGAACAGCTAGGTGAGGATTACCTGCGATAACCTCATCCACCGCTCCGTTCTCCACAGCGGTCATCAGAAAAGCCTGCCTCCTCGGCGGAATAGCCTGCTGAAAAGCCTGCCTCTGAGGGACAAGAGCTGCCCCATGACCGGCAGGAACAGACGCTCTCTGCTGCAACGGCTGTGCTACAACAGGTGCCCTCTGCAGCTGATTCGCATGCCGACAATCCTTCGTGACATGAGAAGCATCACCACAAACCAAACACTGGCCCAGAAACTTCCTACACTGATCCTTGATGTGGCCAGGCTTGCCGCAAAAATGGCAAGTCTTCAGAATAGGCCCTCCCGGCCTCTTGAACTGAGCTGGATGATTAGGCTTGAAACCAGGCCTAACCACCGCCCTGGCCTGCTCCATAGGCCTCTTCCCAGCACCAGAAACATGTCCTCTCCTCTTACTCAGGTTCAGCTCCTGCCTCCTCGCAGCGACCAGAACCTCCTGATAAGAGTCCAGATCAGAGGAAGACACAAAACTCTGGAGCTCCAAAGCAAGTCCCTGCAGGAACCTCTGAGCCCTCTCATCAACATCCTGCACCATCTTCGGTGTGAACCGACTCAGCCTAGTGAACTCTTAGTGGTACAGGTCCACTGTCAAGCTCCCTTGCTTCAGATCAATAAAGCGCTGCAGCATCTCCTTCCTAGCAGCCGTCGGAAAGAACTCCTTATCAAACCTGGACTTAAAGGTAGTCCAAGTTATCGGCTCCACCAGCATCTTCTCTTTCGCATCCCACCAGTTTCGAGCATTATGCTTGAGTTGACTCTTCGCCAAATCAACCCATCCAGCCGGGGTGATCTTGGCCATCTTCAAGTTGTCCTCAATGTTCCGAATCCACTCATCGGCAGCCAGAGGACCCTCAGACCCATCAAAATATGCGGGACCCAGCTCCCGAAATTGCTTCGCTCCCGGCTCGGAGCGAGGGGCATCCGGAGTTGCCTGAACAGCTCGACCAGCCGGAGCATTCTGGACTTGCAGGAGCACACCCTGCTGCACCTGCATCATCTGAAGCATCATCCGCATCATCTCTTCATTGGTGGGTTCCCGCTCAGGCTCCTCATCATGAGGGAGCGCACCACTACCTCCACCACGGGTGAATCGCCTCCCTGCCATCTAATGACACAGAAAACGAAGCAGATTAGGCTCATAGCTTATGACTCGGATGTCGAACTTAGTTTATTGGACATTCTAATATTATTATCGTCATTCCGATAATCGCAGTTACAGAAGGACCTGTATGGACCACCAACAAAACCTGTCACGTCCCGCTTCCCTAAAATGGAGGCGAGACGTGAGAAGGTCTGCACAAGAGTGGAGCTGTGAAGCCCCAAACCCGATAAGCGTCAATAAAACATAATCAGGTCCCTGTAACCACGAACGGAACAACAATAACAACACAAGGAGAGACAGAAATAAAATCTCATATCTCATAATTTGTCTAACATGAAAATTAAGTTCAACATCCAGAAAAGCCACCAGGCTAAAAGAAAGAGTCTAAAGGCCCAGAACAAGGCCAACAAAAGCAACAACGTAACACAGTATAGGTGCTACGCACTGACAACAAAACAACAGTCTAAACAAAAGGGAAAGCACAACGAAGACACTAGGACTGGTCTCCAGTGTCCACGTACTCCTCGCCAAACACAGGATCGGGCTCGGCGTCAGCAAACACCTCGTCCTCAACAAAGTACTCAGGCTCAGGATCTAACATGTGTCACCCAAAGAGTAAAGGGGCACATGTCAGCAAGTCTAAAAGACTTGGGCAAGGAAACTGAAAGTAAGGCAAACTAACAACCTAGCAGTTTTAGTATGCATGACATGGCAGTTATAACATGAGTGCGCAAGCAAGACATGGTGAAACAATAAGTACAAGAGAACAATTATCGGGACAAGTCAAGAGTAGCCAAGCTACTAACAATCTCAATCAATTCACTAGTCACACTTCAAGTTGTTTGTAGATGTTTACGCCTTACAGCTGAATGGTTTGGCATTCACGCTGATTGGCCGCTTAAAACTACCCCAAAACCCAGAGTTTACGCCTTACCACTGCAGTTGCTGATCGGGCAGACTCCCAGCTGATTGGCCGCTTAACTCTTACCCTAATACCCACATGAGAACGAGCCAGGGTCCCCGCACACGAGCTCAGTAAATGAGCCAGGGTTGCCCCGCACAGGAGCTCGCATTCTAGTTCACGACTCATAAGCATTTGGCGTAGGTGTGCACCTAGCCGGAAACAAGTAGTTTGGGCATTGGCTATCAACCAACACATGGTCCGCTTCTGGAACACGAGCCAGGAACACAAGCATTGTAGCGAAGCTACGCAATCACGGAAACACTTAAAGAATGCAATGACATGACAATTAATTTGCGTACCGTTAATGGAAATTAAACATGACATGTTAATTGTGCAACATGATAAATGTCGGATCTAGCTTCGTTGTCAAGCTAGTTCCTAAATTTGCGCCTAGGCGAGTATCATTTCGTCGCCTAGTCTCTTTTACGCCTATAACGAGCAAATGGCCTAAAACATGGCCTAAAACCCTAAGTGGCAAGTTTCACTTGCCTAGCACCGAGGATGACGATCAACGAGGGTTCGTCTCACGGATGCTAATCTACGGGGGAGTCGCTGTTATGGAGAAACAACCACCAAAACAACATTCATTCATTAGGGTTTCACAAAAACACAACGGGTTATGAAAACATTAAGAGATCGATTATTACCGTATAGGAAACGGAAGAATGATGCCGAGCAACCACGGCGACAGAAGAAACGCTCCGGGGAACCTAGGGTTCAGATCTGGAAATGGATGGAGAAGTTTGGATAAATAGGGTTTGATGTGGATTTTGGGGGTTTGATGAAGGTTTGGAGAAGATGAGAGGTGGAATGTGTTAAGGGAGGGTTTGGATGATGGATTTTGGGCTTGGGATGAAGGAATAAGGGTTTGAGGTAGTAGGGGGCTCAATGGGGGAGAAACTAGGGTTTTAGGTCATGAGGAAGAAGAAGAAAACGTTTGGAGGGGTATTTATAGAGTTTGGTGGCGGCTAGGGCAAAACTAGGGTTTACTGCGCTGTTTAGTCGGTCAAAGAACAACTGTTGACCGACTAGTTTGAGAACTAGTCGGTCGGTTGACCAACGCAGACCGACTAAGCGTAAACAGTAGCTCCAGTCGAAAACCTGAACTAAGAGTTAGTCGGTCAAAGAACAAATACTGACCGACTAGTTTGACATCTAGTCGATCGATGAACGTTCTTAGACCGACTAGAAGTAAACAGTAACTAGTGTCAAAAATAGTTAATGAGTTAGTCGGTTAAAGAAGCATTGATGACCGACTAGTTTGCAACCTAGTCAGTCAACCAACGTTCTTAGACCGACTAACGATAAACAGTAACTACTGAACATTTTAACAAAGCCCACTAGTCGGTTCAAGAAGGTTTTCAGACCGACTGGATCGTCATCTAGTCGGTCGGTGCCCCTTCTTACACCGGCTAACGTGCACCAAAAGTTCCGAAATGGAGCGCGAAGCTCCGGAATCGATTCCTAAGACTCCTAGGCTTGATCTAACAGTAAGATATGACCGTTATGAAGCCCGTCACGTACGACTTATTCTGAAATCGACGATTCTAAAGAACAAGCTAGAAAATCACTACGAAACGATCGAAAACGAAAGCTACGGAGACGAAAACCACACATGAGGAGAAAATCCTCCAAAACATATATATATATAATATAATAATTCCAGATACAAGAAAACCAGTCGTTACATCCTCCCCAACTTAGGAAAAATTCCGTCCTCGGAATTTCCCAACACTCACGTGTCCGGGAACAAAAGTGGGAAACGCTCTCGCATCTCATCCTCATTCTCCCAAGTAGACTCTCCAGGCGAGCCGTGTCGCCACATCACCCTCACAAGATTGACAACCTTGTTCCGAAGTGACTTCTGACGCCTGTCCAGAATCTGCACTGGCTGCTGGTCATACGTCATATCGGGGCGAACGGTAATCTCCGAGAAATCCACAGCATGAGAGGGATCGCTAATGTATCGACGAAGCTGCGACGCATGGAAAACATTGTGAACTCCCTCCAAAGATGGCGGCAAGGCTAAGCGATAAGCTACATCGCCAACTCTCTCCAGAATATCAAACGGTCCAATGTATCACGGGATCAACTTCCCTCGCTTCCCAAAGCGAATCACACAACGATTTGGGGAAATCCTCAGAAACACATGATCTCCCGGCTGAAACTCCAAAGGACGACGTTTAGCATCCGCCCAATGCTTAAAACGGTCCTGAGCAATCCTCAACCTCTCCCGAATGTTCCTGACAATATCCACGGCCTCCACAATCATCTCAGGTCCCAACAGCTCCCGATCACCAACGTCATCCCAACTCAATGGCGATCGACATTTCCTCCCATAAAGAGCGGCAAAAGGCGCCATGCCAATACTCGCCTGGAAGCTGTTGTTGTAAGAGAACTCCACCAGATGTAGATGGTCCTCCCACGAACCCTTGAAATCCAACATGCACGCCCTCAGCATGTCTTCCAAAATCTGAATCGTCCTCTCGGACTGGCCATCCGTCTGCGGATGGTACGCCGTGCTGAAACTCACACGCGTACCCAAACTCTTCTGCAAACTCTGCCAGAACTGAGATGTGAACCTCATGTCTCTATCTGACACGATACTCACGGGGACTTTGTGAAGTCGCACGACCTCCTGCACGATTCACATTACATCACCATCCAAACTAGGAAAAAGGAAATAAAAACGGAGAGTAAAAGAATTTTACCTCCAAATATCTCCTCGCTGGCGCCTCAGTGGACTGTCCCACTCGGAACGGAATAAAGTGCGTGGATTTGGTCAATCGATCTACGATCACCCAAATCGCGTCATTCTGCTTCGGACTCTGAGGTAGTCCAGTCACGAAATCCATAGTGATGTGTTGCCATTTCCACTCCGGAATCGGAAGCGGTTGTAGCAACCCGGCCGTACGCTGATGCTCCGCCTTCACCTGCTGGCAAACCAAACACTTGGCTACACTCCGAGCCACACTCCTCTTCATGCCATGCCACCAATAGTTCAGACGAAGATCCTGGTACATCTTGGTCCCACCAGGATGCACAGAATACGGCGAACTGTGTGCCTCCGCCATCAACTCCTCTCTAATATCCCCAGCGGGCACATACAACCTGGCTCCAAACCTCAGCGAGCCATCCTCATGAATCAAAAAGTCAGTCCGCAGACCGGCTTCCACCTGCTCCCGAATCTTTACCAACTTCGAATCTCCAATCTGGCCAGCCTTAATCCGATCCACGATCATCGATTGTATATGCATACACATCAACAAAGAAACCTCCCCAGGAAGAACAACCTCAATCCCAGACTCGCAAAAATCCTGCCGCAATCTCGACTGCGAGGTCAACAACATCACCGCTGGAAGCCTACTCAGTGCATCAGGAACCACATTCACTTTGTCAGGGTGATATTGCAAATCAATCTCATAATCCGCCATGAGCTCCAACCATCGACGCTGTCGCATGTTGAGCTCCTTCTGAGTGAAAATATACTTCAAGCTTTTGTGATCGGTGAAGATCTTCACTTTCTCACACAGCAGGAAGTGCCTCCAAATCTTGAGCGCAAACACAACAGCAGCCAACTCCAAGTCATGCGTCGGGTAATTCTTCTCATGAACCTTGAGCTGACGCGAAGCGTAAGCCACGACATGTCCATGCTGATGCAACACACAACCGAAACCCTTCCCAGAAGCATCACAAAAGACCTCGAATCTACCGCTGCGATCAGGCACAACAAGAATATGGGCAGTCGTCAACCTCTCCCTCAGAACACCAAAAGCACTCTCACAATCACCCGACCAAACAAAAGGTACATCCTTCCGCGTCAACCTGGTCATCGGCTCAGCAATACGGGAAAAGTCCTTAATGAAACGCCTATAGTAACCAGCAAGCCCAAGGAAACTCCGAATCTCAGACGCAGCCGACGGAACAGGCCACTCTCTGATGGCCCTAATCTTCTCGGGATCCACTGAAATACCATCTCCAGTCACCACATGCCCCAGAAAAGCAACTCTATCCAGCCAAAACTCGCACTTCGAAAATTTAGCATACAACCGATGCTTCCTCAAAATCTCCAATACCGTCCTCAAGTGCGAGGCATGCTCCTCCTCCGACTTTGAATAGATCAGAATGTCGTTAATAAAGATAACGACAAACTTATCCAAAAAGTCGTAGAAAATCAGGTTCATCAGATTCATGAAAACTGCGGGTGCATTGGTTACACCGAAAGGTATAACCACAAACTCATAGTGTCCATACTTCGTCCTGAACGCTGTCTTCGGAACATCTCCCTTCTTCACCTTCAACTGATGGTAACCACTCCTCAAATCCAATTTAGAAAACACCCTCGAACCTCCAAGATGATCAAAAATATCATCGATGCGAGGCAACGGGTATTTATTCTTAATGGTTACCGCATTCAACTCCTGATAGTCCATGCACATGCGACGCGAACCATCCTTCTTCTTCACCAGCAGCACCGGTGCTCCCCACGGAGACACACTAGGGTTGATATAACCCTTCTGCAAAAGCTCATCCAGCTGCTTCCGCAATTCCTCCAACTCAGCGGGTGCCATACGATACGGTGCCTTCGAAATCGGCTGCGCTCCCGGAACAAGATCAATAGAAACCAGACATCTCCTTGGGGAAGACGTCATCAAAATCTCACACCACAGCTGGCCTCTCCAACTCCATCTGCATAGCCACAACCTCCACCGGACTGGCCCGAAATCTGACAGGACCAAGCGAGCTACTATCCCGACAGAACTCAAATACTGGGTGTCCGGGAATCTCGAACACCACCTTCTTCTTCCGACAGTCGATCGTAGCATAGAAGCTCGCAAGCCAATCCATCCCAAGGACCACATCGTAGTTGATGATGTCGTGGACAATGAAATCCGCATAAAGCTCATGTCCAAAAACCACCAACGAGCAAGAATCGCAACCAAGATGCACCGAGACCACGCCATTTCCTGTGACGATATTCCAACTCTTCGGAAGTGGGGACGTCGACAGAGAATGCTTCTCTATGAAGCTCCGAGAAATAATGCACATCGATGCACCTGAGTCGAAGAGGACTCGTGCAGGAAATGTGCACACCAAAATCACACCTACAAACATTCTAACAATCAAGCCCTAGTCTAGCAAACAATCATGTCCAAGCAAACAACATAATCTCACAAACAAGCCAGAGAAGAAATGAACAGCTAGGTGAGGATTACCTGCGATAACCTCATCCACCGCTCCGTTCTCCACAGCGATCATCAGAAAAGCCTGCCTCCTCGGCGGAATAGCCTGCTAAAAAGCCTGCCTCTGAGGGACAAGAGCTGCCCCACGACCGGCAGGAACAGACGCTCTCTGCTGCAACGGCTGTGCTGCAACAGGTGCCCTCCACAGCTGATTCGCATGCCGACAATCCTTCGCGACATGAGAAGCATCACCACAAACCAAACACTGGCCCAAAAACTTCCTACACTGATCCTTGATGTGGCCAGGCTTGCCGCAAAAATGGCAAGTCTTCAGAATAGGCCCTCCCGGCCTCTTGAACTGAGCTGGATGATTAGGCTTGAAACCAGGCCTAACCACCGCCCTGGCCTGCTCCATAGGCCTCTTCCCAGCACCAGAAACATGTCCTCTCCTCTGACTCAGGTTCAGCTTCTGCCTCCTCGCAGCGACCAGAACCTCCTGATAAGAGTCCAGATTAGAGGAAGACACAAAACTCTGGAGCTCCAAAGCAAGTCCCTGCAGGAACCTCTGAGCCCTCTCATCAGCATCCTGCACCATCTTCGGTGCAAACCGACTCAGCCTAGTGAACTCTTGGTGGTACAGGTCCACTGTCAAGCTCCCTTACTTCAGATCAATAAAGCGCTGCAGCATCTCCTTCCTAGCAGCCGTCGGA
The DNA here is from genome assembly GCA_030789695.1 of Scilla litardierei. Classification (NCBI taxonomy): domain Eukaryota; kingdom Viridiplantae; phylum Streptophyta; class Magnoliopsida; order Asparagales; family Asparagaceae; genus Scilla; species Scilla litardierei. The sequence goes on from CM061142.1 coordinate 178,892,170, forward strand.
AAGAACTCCTCATCAAACCTGGACTTAAAGGTAGTCCAAGTTATCGGCTCCACCAGCATCTTCTCTTCCGCATCCCACCAGTTTCGAGCATTATCCTTGAGTTGACTCTTCGCCAAATCAACCCATCCAGCCGGGGTGGTCTTGGCCATCTTCAAGTTGTCCTCAATGTTCCGAATCCACTCATCGGCAGCCAGATGACCCTCAGACCCATCAAAATATGCGGGACCCAGCTCCCGAAATTGCTTCGCTCCCGGCTCGGAGCGAGGGGCATCCGGAGTTGCCCGAACAGCTCGACCAGCCGGAGCATTCTGGACTTGCAGGAGCACACCCTGCTGCACCTGCATCATCTGAAGCATCATCCGCATCATCTCTCCATTGGTGGGTTCCCGCTCAGGCTCCTCATCATGAGGGAGCGCACCACTACCTCCACCACGGGTGAATCGCCTCCCTGCCATCTAATGACACAGAAAATGAAGCAGATTAGACTCATAGCTTATGACTCGGATGTCGAACTTAGTTTATTGGACATTCTAATATTATTATCGTCATTCCGATAATCGCAGTTACAGAAGGACCTGCATGGGCCACCAACAAAACCTGTCATGTCCCGCTTCCCTAAAATGGAGGCGAGACGTGAGAAGGTCCGCACGAGAGTGGAGCTGTGAAGCCCCAAACCCGATAAGCGTCAATAAAACATAATCAGGTCCCTGTAACCACGAACGGAACAACAATAACAACACAAGGAGATACAGAAATAAAATCTCATATCTCATAATTTGTCCAACATGAAAATTAAAGGCCCAGATTCAGTTTTATATCCAAGTCATATCATCTTAGTGAGTGTTATTATTGTTAAAAGAAAGATCAAACTTTTACAATAATAACAATAATAACACACACTAATAACATCTGGGCCTTTAATTTCTAATAATATCTCATAGTGAGTGTTATTATTGTTATTAGTTGCTTAGTGATGTTTGGTAGGTAGGTGCATGATAATTATTTTATTATGTTCTAATTGTTATAAACGGTATTTTGGTGGGCCTACCCGTTAGTGGGTATCCACCCATTATGTAACCCTACCACTATAAATACAGGGCTATGGATTCCATAACCACTACGTTTACATCACGTTATCAGCACGCTCGAAGCTGAGCCGAACCCCTGCCGACGGACGGACGCGACGCGAACGGGCTTCCTTCACCGAACGTCGCTAGATCAGGCGGGTAGGATCTAGAGGTAACTTTCTCCCTAGATCTAAAATATTCCATATGCGCATATGTAGAGATCCAATTTCTTGGATCAATCGCTCAAGATTCGATCGTTTTTATTGATAAAAATCAAACTTTTACAATAAAAAACGATTTTTGGTGATGAAAAACACTTTTTTTGACTAAAAATTAGATTTTTATCCCCAAAAACCATGAAACCCTAGGGGAACTTATCGCCGGAACGCGAATCCCCCTAGATCATGCGCCAAAACCCTCGCCCCGCCGCCCGGAGCGGCGGCAAACCCCCCCTCCCGATGCTGCGACGGCGGGCTCGACCCGCCGCCTGCGGCGGCGGGCCCCCATCCCCCCGCCGCCGGCAGCGGCGGCCCCCCCGGCATCCGCTCGTTTCGGGCCCCACCCGGTGCGCGCTCATGTCCGGAAACCCTAGCCGCCTGAAGCGGCAATCCGCGTGACCAAAAACCCTAACTAGGGTTTGACCCCGAAAATTTTTCGATTTTCAAATCTTTTTCAGATTTAATTGCGATTTTTTTTCAAAATCTGGACAAAATTACATGTGATTTTATTCATCGCTCTTTATTCGGATTATTTGATTTTTCTAAACGTTTAAAAATTAAGAAGATCCTGCGACCGCTCTGCCGTTAGTCAACTAACCTAACGGTGTATGACGTTGCCTAGTGGTCCAATAATTTTTAAACGTAAGATTTCATTTTCCTTTATAAACTGCCTGTGATGAGTAAATTGCCTGTAATGAATAAACTGCCTGTGATGCTTAAATGCCTGCTGCATTTTATCTGCCTGCGATGAATGTCAATATTTGCTGTGGTTTTGGATCGGCTATGGATCACAATTTTATTTTCCACATTTTTTTCCTTTTGAGAGAAATATGTAGTGAGGATAATTTTGTAATATTACAAGACCGGCGGACGCCTCAAGGAGATGAAGGACTATTCCAGAAGAATAGGGGCCCCACGGGGGTTCCCGAGTTGTACTTTCATTTCTTTTTGGGACTATAATGGACTGTAATTAATATGGTGATTAGCCGATCCACACAGCAAATATCTGTGTCTGATGTGCTTAATTATTTATTTTTCTGCAAAAATATCTAATTATTGCCTATCTTTTTACATGCTAGAGTGATAAATGGCCAAAATTGCGAGCGTCGATTTCGACGTTTTGTATGCTTCAGACAAGAACTACTTAAGCTGGCAGTTGGATATAAAATTCCATCTGCGAGCACAGGGATTGAGCCACACCATCGCTGTAGGCGATAAGGTTTCTGATATAGATAAAGCAAAAGCAATTATCTATATCAGACGCCATATCGATCAGACCCTGAAGGTCGAGTAACTCACGGTGGAAGACTCGTTTGAGTTATGGACCGCCCTCGATGATAGGTATAAACATCAAAGAGATGTTATACTTCCTCAGGCGCGATATGAATGAGAAAACCTCCGTCTCCAAGACTTTAAGTCTATTGTCGAGTACAACTCGGCACTCTTTAGCATCATCTCACGCCTGAAGTTGTGTGGTGAAAAGGTGACGGAGGAGCGCATGTTAGAGAAGACGTATACATCCTTCCACGAGAAGGATGTTATACTAATGCAACAGTATCGTGAACGCAAGTTCAAGAAATAATCAGAGAGTCTCTCATGCTTTCTGATGGCAGAGCAGAATCGTGACCTTCTTCTGGCCACCCATAACTCACGCCCTACCGGCACTGCTCCAGCGCCTGAAGCGCATCACAGCTCCTCCCAGAAGAAGAGGAGCAACTTCAAAGGCAAACCCCAGAAGGGCAAAGAAATGAAGAAGCAGGCTAGAGGACCCCCTCCCAGAAGCAACAATGAGGGGAGGAAGAAGAATAATGTGTGGAAAAGAAAGGACGACGGCCAGACATCTGCCCCCAGAAAGGACTGGGAAGATAAGTGCCACAGGTGTGGCATGACTGGACACTGGTCCAGGAATTGTTGGACTCCACGCCACCTACAGGACTTGTACAAAGCGAGCCAGAAGCAAGCTGAGACAAACCTGGTGGTTCAAGAAGACCTGGCACCAATCAGGTTCATCGCTGAGGACTTCTCAAACGATGACCTGCTCGACTGAGGACATTATCCATTTTCTATGCATTGTAGCTTTCATTTTTGAGAAACTATTTATCTGCTTGTTTTTCCTTCTCTAGCATGTTGAAGTACTTTTCAGACATTAAATTGATTATCAGTAGTATATTTTCTGTGTGTGCCTTATACTGCGATATTTTCTTTTAAAATAGATGGACTTTAAATGCCTAGTGGACAGTGCCTCTACGCACACGATCCTCCAAGACATCTGCTTTTTTCAAAGCATTAATAAATACGATGGCACTGTAAATACAATTTCCGGTCCATCAGGTACCATTGAAGGATCAGGGGAAGCACAACTTCTGCTCCCCAACAAAACAAAACTACTTATAAAAGATGCACTTCTCTCCCCTAGCTCGCATAGAAACCTGTTAAGCTTTAAAGACATCCGCTTAAACGGATACCACCTTGAAACAGTGAGCAAACATAACAGAGAATACCTTGATGTAACGTCTCATAAAAACGGTGCTAAAAACACCGTCGAGCGTTTTGAGGGACTCCCGTCGGGTCTTTACCACACAAGGATCAGAGCAATGGAAACAAACACACAAGAGCACCAGAAGTGCCATAATCAACCAGAATTCAAACTCTGGCACGATAGACTAGGACACCCTGAGAGGAATATGATGCGTCGCATCATATCCCAATCCCGTGGAATTGACCCGAAAAGCCTGACGCTACTTCGGAAGGGTGCAAATCCTTGTCCCCCTTGTTACAAAGGGAAATTGATTACGAGACCATCCACCCTGAAGGTGGACTCTGAGTCTCCAAGTTTCCTAGAGAGAATACATGGAGACATTTGCGGGCCTATTCACCCCGCAAATGGACCATTTCGGTACTACATGGTACCGATCGACGCATCTTCAAAATGGTCGTATGTGTGCCTCCTGTCCACCCGCAACGTAGCCTTTGCAAAGCTACTTGCACAGATTATAAAGTTGCGGGCACATTTCCCAGACAACCAGATCAAGAAATTGCGTCTGGACAATGCTGGGGAATTCACATCACAAGTCTTCCTAGACTACTGCCAAGCAATCGACATAGAAGTTGAACATCCTGTAGCTCATGTTCACACCCAGAACGGGTTAGCCGAATATCTTATAAAGAGACTACAATGGATCGCTCGACCATTGTTAATGCAATGCCAGTTGCCGGTATGTGCATGGGGACATGCCATACTGCACGCTGCATCACTGATAAGATTACGACCGTCAGGTAGTCAATCTTATTCTCCGATGCAACTTGCATATGGGAACCCGCCCGATGTCTCTCACTTGAGGATATTCGGATGTGCCGTCTATGTCCCCATAGCACCACCGCAGAGAACCAAGATGGCTCCTCAATGGCGTCTTGGTATCTATATTGGTTTCGACTCACCATCGATCATTAGATACCTCGAACCCCTTACAGGGGACGCCTTTAAAGCACGTCTAGCAGATTGTGAGTTTGATGAAAGCACTTTCCCGAAACTAGGCATTAACACACAGAAGCCAGAAGCTTCAAAGACCATTACATGGGACACAAAGACTCTATCCCATTTTGATCCGCGTACAAACCAATGTGAAGAAGAGATCCTGAAGATCCTTCAAATCCAAAACACTGTTCACAACCGGACAAATTCACTGACAACCAGAAGATTGTCAGATCACACGTCCCTGCTGCAAATACGCCAGCTAAGATTGACATACCCAAAGATGGATGCAATCCACCTGCAGCAGAAGCGGCCGTACCTTAACAAAAAAGAGGACGACCCCCAGGCTCCAAAGATAAGAACTCTCGAAAGAGGAAAAATCCTGGAGCAACAATAACGATACCACCACAGGATGCTGAGCTCAGCCCAGCTACCTCTCCCCTCCTAACAACCCCTGAAGAGGAAAATATAGGAGAAATATCATTAAATTATGTATGTACTGGGGAGGTACTGGACAGAAAAAGCACAATCATCGATGATAACTTCGCGCTCATTATTGCCACTCACGTCACTGAATACGACGATGAAACCGATCCACGCTCTCTAGCAGAATGTAAACGCAGAGAGGATTGGCCAAAGTGGAACGAGGCAATAGGAGTAGAGCTGGACTCACTCTCGAAGTGCAAAGTTTTTGGACCTGTAGTCCTAACACCAAAGGGTGTTAAACATGTGTGATACAAGTGGGTATTCGTAAGAAAAAGAAACGAGAAAAATGAGATCGTGCATTACAAAGCGCGCCTTGTTGCACAAGGCTTTTCCCAACGACCAGGAATAGACTATGATGATACCTATTCCCCGGTCATGGACGCGATCACTTTCCGTTTCATTATAAGCCTATCCACAAAGGAAGGTTTGGATATGCAGCTCACGGACGTTGTGACTGCATACCTATATGGAAATATAGATAAGGACATCTATATGAAAATCCCAGACGGATACAAAATACCGACAAAAATGACAGAAAGACCTCGGGACGTTTACTCTGTCAAACTCCAGAGATCACTGTATGGTCTAAAACAGTCAGGTAGAATGTGGCACAACAGACTCAATGAATTCCTAGTGCAACAAGGATTCACAACAAATGAAGTCTGCCCTTGCATCTTTATAAGAGCAGAGGGAACAGGATTCGTGATTATTGCCGTCTACGTAGACGACCTGAACATCATCGGATCTCCTGAAGAGATAGATGAGATATCCAAAAGTCTCACACAGACTTTTGAGATGAAGGACCTCGGTAAAATGAAGTTCTGCCTAGGCCTACAAATTGAACACTTAAGCAGAGGAGTCCTGTTACACCAATCGACATACATAAAGAAAGTGCTGAAAAACTTTCTTATGGACAAATGTCATCCGCTTAGCACACCAATGGTCGTTCGATCATTGGAGGTTGACACAGACCCCTTCCGACCGCTGAAAGAGGGGGAGGAAACACTGGGTCCTGAAGTACCCTACTTAAGCGCAATTGGAGCACTCATATACCTGGCAAACTGCACGCGTCCCGATATAACGTTCGCAGTTAACTTACTAGCCAGATACAGTTCTGCGCCCTCAAAGTGCCACTGGAACGGAGTTAAACAACTTCTGCGCTACCTCCAAGGGTCTGTGGACATGGGACTATACTTCAAGAAAGGTGTATCCTCTGACTTGGTCGGTTATGCAGATGCAGGATACTGGTCCGACCCACATACCGTAAAGTCCCAGACCGGTTTTGTGTTCACATACGGTGGGACGACCATCTCATGGAGATCCGTGAAGCAGACATCAACAGCAACCTCATCCAACCACTCCGAGCTCATTGCGATCCACGAAGCTAGCAGAGAATGCTTTTGGCTCCGATCAGTCATCAACCACACCCTCAAGACCACCGGCCTGAAGACGGAAGATCTTGGACCTACCACCATGTGTGAAGACAATGCTGCCTGCATCGCTCAACTACGGGGTGGCTACATCAAAGGTGACAGGACGAAGCACATATCCCCGAAGCTCTTCTGGATGCATGAACAGTAAGTGGACAACCAGATCGACATCCAGCAGATCCAGTCTTGCGACAACCTGGCAGACCTGTTCACTAAAGCTTTGCCTCGCAGCACCTTTAGAAAACTTGTACTAGGAATTGGGATGAGACAGTTGAGAGATTTACAAGCCTGAAGCTTGTACTTATCCGGGGGAGTTAATGTTGTGCTGTACTCTTTTTCCTTGGCTACTGGTTTTTCCCACTGGGTTTTCCATAGCCAAAGGTTTTAACGAGGCAGCCACATCAACTCTGGATCCGGAAGTATCCACCTCTGATGGTATCCATCGATCAGGGGAAGTTACAGAGACTTGTACTCTTTTCCCTTAGCCACTGGTTTTCCCACTGGGTTTTCCTTGGCAAAGGTTTTAATGAGGCAAGTACTCTTAAACTTAAGGATCCAGAAGTATCCATAGACCCATGATCAGATAAGCTATATGAACCCTGAAGCGTTCATCGCGGCTTACAACAATGGATGGATAAGGGGAAGTGTTATAAACGGGCTTTTGGTGGGCCTACTCGTTAGTGGGTATCCACCCATTATGTAACACTACCACTATAAATACAGGGCTATGGATTCCATAGCCACTACGTTTACAACACTAATGAGATTATTATTATTGTTGTTGTTATTGGTATTAATGAATGGCATTGTGGTTGATGTTGTTATTATTATTAGTATTAGCATTATTATTATTGTTGTTATTGATGATGATGATGATGCTGATTACTACTATTGTTTGGGCCTTTAGATAATTTTAGTAGCTAGAGCGGGTTGTTGGGCTTGAATTATGAGAAGAGAGAAGAGAGCTTTTATTTATGAGAATGGCAAACTTGTAAATAGGGGATTTCCATTTATTTAAATTCTTTCTCCTTTCTCTACCAACTTCTCCCAACTTATCCCAATTCTTTTATTTTTCCCTTCTCCCTTTCTTCTCCCAAATCCTGGCCGAACTCCCCCTTGCTGCCGAAATTCCCAGCTCAAAAAAGGGAAAAAGAAAAGAAAGAAATGGAAGGAAGAAAGAAAGAAAGAAGAGTTAGGATCTTGATGAGATTTGGGATTCATGGAGTTTGATGAGGAAAGTTAGGGTTTTGGGCTTGAAGAGGGAGATTGATGGTGGAGTTTTCATGGATTGGAAGAGGGATTTGATTCTCAAAGAGGTAGGAAAACCAACTCCACATAGTATATTATTTACATGTTAATTTAGAAGTTAAAGCCCTTAATTTTGTTGCATACATGCATGTTGTGAAGTAAAATTTAGCTCCTTTAATTATGGATGCATGTCAAGATGCTATCATGTTTGTCTCGCAACATACTACCACATGGAAGTGTTAGTTTTCCTAAGAAACGACGTGTATCCATGCCACAGACTCCACCCTAATCAATTGTTATTGGTGTTGTTGCTGGAAATGTTTACAATGCACTCTGGGCTGTTAGAAAAATACATGTAGTTTCTGTTATACATATGATAAATTCACAAAAGAATATAATTTGGAAACGTTATCAAGTTAGCTACAACTCTCATGAAGGGGCTGACCTAAAATTTCGACTGCAACTTGGGTTAAACTATCGTTATGTGTTGTAGTGTCAGATTCTGCCAGAATGTGCACACTGTCACCAAAAATAGGATATCTCCCACCGTAGTGATTCAAAATCTATGATTTGATCAATTTTGGCATATAACGTCAATATCTACAATTTCATGTTTTTCCTTTACTGATATTATGATTGTAAGTTACAGTAAATGATGAATCTTTAGAGCTCAACAATTCTGTCCAAAAACAGAACATGTACATTGTGGGGTTCAGTCCATATAAAATAGATCAATTGCCCTAAATTTCTGATATTTGATATCTGAGATCAAGAATTCATTATCTACAACTTTCATTTAGCAAGTTTTACCAAATTCTAATTAGAAATGGATGAACACTGTCATTGTTCAAAATTGTCAACACTTTCCCTTGCGAGCTGAATTGTCAAAGAGAAGTTTGAACTAAATGTTAATGTTAAATTTACTTTCATTGTTAATTATTATTGGTGCTAAGTGGAAGAAGACTCATTGGTATGGTTTGTTCATGGAATTGCTAAGGGGCTACGTGGCTGATCACTCCTTATTTTACACCTTTTTCCCGCATGTTTGCATGTCATTTAGATCGCCCAAATCATGTTTTTCACGATATATCGACGATATTGCGATGCTTTTCACGATTTGTTGTTTTTGTCGCATTTCAGGTGATTTGGCGTGATTTGGAGTGATCTCGAGATGCGCTTACTCCAGAGGGTCACCGACGACCTCCCCATGGGGTATTTTGCTGTTGGAGAGGAGCGGAAGAAGAATGGACGTCGCAGGAGCGACGAGGAGGCCAAAATAAGCAATCTGGGCATTTTTAGTGTCCCACTCGGCCGAGTGGAGGAGCCACTCGGCCGACCAGCGAGACACCGCTCGGCCGACCAGATCAGACACGATTCCTATGTGCACTCGGCCGAGCGACGGAGACCACATCGGCCGAGTGACGATACCTCGTCCGCCCGAGTGGCGCCCAGATGAAGCCCTTCAAAAATCTCCAAGTTACTGTTTTTCGGCTGCCTGAGCTTCAGAAGACCCACTCGGCCGAGTGGATTATCCCGTCCGCCCGAGTACCATGAAGCCATCGGCCGAGTGACGACAACTCACTCGGCCGAGCGACTCCCGAGGAGAAGACCCCTGAAGGCCCCGACTTACTGGAAAATTACAGGGTTTTCACTCGGCCGAGCGACTTTTGTCACTCGGCCGAGTGCGACGCGCTGCCTGTAGCGAAAACTGCGGAAAACAGGCTGCGCAGGGGTATTTTGGTCACAGTTTTTGGACGATTTTGGGGGGTATTTAACCCCTGTTTTTACCCTAGTTTTAGGGAGCTCCTTCTTAGATTTTTTGCAACTTTTTAGATTTAGTTTTTAGCTTTATTCTAGAGATTGGAGAAGAGACAAATTTGGATTTTTGTTGAAATAATTGAAGAACTCCATTGGTTTGCTTTTCTCTTCTCTAAAAATTCTATTTTTATTGCATATCTCAATATTGTGATGAATTCTATTGCTTATTTCATTGATTGTTTTTGTGATCTTGCTATGAATTGTGAGTAGTCTCCACGTCTTGGGGCGTGGGGATGAACCCTACAAGCCCTATTTCACATATGTGATGAATTAGTAGAAATTTTGCTAGAATTGATATTTAGGTATTAGATTGGGATCAATTTACCACGGATAGCTAGGAGTTCATACCGATTGGGATTTGCAAGAGATTGGATCCCAATTCGATAGGAAACCCTAGAAATCCGAATTGGGTTGGAATCGAATTTCCGTAGTATCGGTTTGCAAGAGATTGGACCGATACTAGGGGTTTCCGGTTGCAATTCCGTGCCAATACCCGTTTACAAGAGATTGGACGGGTAGGAACTATCCCAATCTAGATCGCGAGCCGAGTTTGCAAGAGATTGGGCTCGGGGCGCGATTGGACGATGATGTTGATCCTAATGCTAGCTTTCCTAGGCTAGGGTTTGCAAGAGATTGGACCCAAACTTAGGATAGCTATAGACCGGCAACAGCGTGAGAGCGTGAGCTTGGTTCTACATTCAGTTGCAACTAGTTCATCCAAAATCCTAATCTAGCAATTTTGATACCGATGAACCACATTTATGAGATACGGTGAGTAGCGGGGATTCCCCATTCCCTAGACGTTCTTTATTTGATTTGATATTTCCGCACTTTGTCTGACGATTGTGACAGGATCGCCAAAGGCAAATCTCTCTTCTTAAATAGCCAGGTTGATTGGAACACGCACGGTCATTCGTCCCCCATGTGTTCGATACCCGCTCGCCGCTATACCGTGCGCTTGCGGTAAAACTACAACCGTCGCCTCGGGTGTGTATCCGGGGTGCGATCAAGTTTTTGGCGCCGTTGCCGGGGAGGCGATTGCGTTTGATTTTCTTCACCCTAGCTATTTCTTTATTATTATTATTATTATTATTTTATTTTTTCCTAACCCTTCCACGGTACTAATCATTTCTTTGAAACTCTGTTTTCCCTGTGCATGTACACGAGATCTACGGCGGACCCTGAAGCTATATTATTTGATCCCGAGATCGAACGTACCGCGCGGAGACTTAGAGCGCAAAGGAGACAAAATCCGGAAGGGCGGTTTATGACCAACCCGGAAACTGCGGACCAATTAGCGGCAAGGATGGCGAGGATAATTTCTATTCGAGATAGGCTTCGGCCTAAGACCTCTTCTACTACCTCATCCATTGCCATGCCGGAGTTGGCGGCTGACAAGAACTTCGAGCTAAAGACTGGACTAGTGGTTCTGATGCAGCAGGATCCATTTCATGGGAATGCCCATGAAAATCCCCACTACCACATCCAATTGTTCTTGTCGAAGTGCGCCACATTCCAAATGCCGGGGTCTCCATCGATGCCATCAGACTGCGTCTCTTCCCCTTCACGCTAAAGGACAATGCACTCTATTGGTTGAGGACGCAAGCTGAGGGTGTTTTCACCACTTGGGACGAGTTGGCGAGTGCATTCATTGACAAGTTCTATCCGCCCTCCAAGACGGTGAAGATTCGGAGCGCTCTTATGTCCTTCAAGCAAGGACCCTAAGAGACGCTCTATGAGGCTTGGGAGCGTTTTAAGGATCTGCAGCATCAATGCCCGCACCATAGCATAGAAGATTGGGAGCAAGTGCATAGCTTCTACAATGGTCTCCAACCGGGGACCAAACAAATTATTGATGCCGCGGCGAATGGTGCCATTTTGTCCAAGACTCCCGAGGAAGCTACGGCCCTAATTGAGGAGATGGCCTCAAACAATCAACAATGGGACGATGAGTGAGGACACTCCACATCCTCCTTGAAGCCGACTAGTATATATGAGGTGAAGGCCGTAGCGGAGCTTACAAGCAAGTTTGATTCTCTCCACAAGGTAGTGGAGAGATTGGAGAAGTTTATCACGGAGCCCCAAGGAGCCCCATCCACCTCCGCACCGACCAACCAAATGTGTGATTGGCAAGACCAATCTCAAGCCATGTATGTGGGAGGAGAGCAAGGAGAAGGAGCCTTGGAGCAAGTACAACATGTCGCGGGGACCAAGGATATTGGGCCAATCCGGCCGCAAGAAATCATCCCGGATTCTCTTACGCCAACAATGAAGGAGCTTTGAACCCGCCACAACCGCCACCTCAACAAGCTCGACCACCACTACCACCCCAACAACAACACTATCCACCGAGGGGGCCTACACAACAAAATTTTCAACCGAAGCAACAAGTTCCACCATATAGGCCGCCCGGATACAATCAAGGGTGGAGGAATCAAAATCAAAACCCTCCACAAGCTCAACAACGATCCGACTTCGAAGCTAGAGTGGAGGCATTTATGGTCGAGCAAAATAAGGTCAATGCTACCTTGAAGGCGGGGCAAGACTCTCTTAATACCGTTGTGGCTCAAATATCGGAGCAATTGGCCTTGCTCAATCGGAACACTCAACGATTGCCGGCGCAACCCGAGCAAAACCCACGGGGCAACACCGGCCACATCAATGCCGTAGTTGCCGTTACTACTAGAGGCGGTAAGGATACCACCCCCGCCATGATTCCTACCGAGGAGCCCGTGGAGGAAAGTTTGGAGCCAATTGAGCCGGTAGTTGAAGTTGATAAGGAGAAGGAGCCACAAAAAAGGAGAAATCTAGAGAGGAGCAATTGATTGAGGAAAGACGCTTCATGCCACCGGTCCCGTTCCCCCAAAGGCTCGCTAGAGCGAAAATGGAGAAAAGGCTAGCGAAGTTCCTCGAGTATCTAAGAGGAGTTAGCCTCAATATTCCCTTCCTCGACGCCATCGTGGAGATCCCCACTTATGCTAAATTCTTAAAGGACTTGATCTCGGGGAGAAAGATGAAGGAGAAGATCATGCTAGCCGAGGAGGGCTCTTGGTTCACCAAGAGAGAGAAGGAGCCGGCCAAATTTAAAGATCCGGGGAGTTTTCGGATTCCTTGCACCTTGGGCGGCGTCCCCCTTCAAAAGGCATTGGTAGATCTAGGGGCTAGTGTGAGCCTCATGCCTCTCTCCATGTTCTTGAGGCTAAACACCGGGACAAAGTTGAAACCCACCAACATGCGCATTCAATTAGCCGATGGGCGAATAACAAGGCCGGTAGGGATCGCCGAAGACATACCGCTACAAGTCCCGGGTGGAATATGCTTACCATATGACTTTGTGATCATGGACGTTAAGGAGGAGGGAGATACGTCATTGATACTTGGACACCCGTTCCTCGCCACCGCCGGAGTCATTGTCGACGTGCGTGAAGGTACACTAACTTTAAACGTCGGCAACATCGAGGTGGAGCTTCACATTCCTAAGGCCATGAAACACATGCCGTACCACGAGGAACTTGACTACATGGACCTCCTTGATGAGGTAATAGAGGAGGCGATCCCCCACTTAATTGGCGCTCTTTTCGATGAAGATTTAGAGGAAGGCCCGGATTTAGGCCAAGATGAGAAGATAGATGATTCCCCCGACTTCTCCGTTGAAAACGATGAAGGCGACGCCGATGTCGCAAGGATTCGAGAGCTCTACAAGCTCTCGAAATTAAAGTCTCCGAAGAAAGCTCCGCCGGTACGGAAATTGGCATCACCGGTGAAGCCGTTGACCGGAGCAAATGCTAGCTTGGGAGAGCCTCCCCCCAACACTATTCGAGACGGGAGACCACCGAGGGAGAACGCGCCGCAACTTCCAAATCCAAGCGCTCTCCCCGGAAAGTTTGATGGGTGCATCTCATATGCACCAAACATCCCGCATTAATTGAAAATCATAGGGGGTCGAGCTCACGACCTTAAACGAGCGCTTGTCGGGAGGCAACCCGACGGTTTTTGCTTTATTTTCACTTTTCTTTTATTTTTTGTTTTAGAAATTTTTAGTGTTTTGAGTCGTTCGCCCAAAAATTTTGTGATAACGGGTCCTATTTTTCTTGACAGGAGAGGAGATAGGCAAATCCATCATGAAGAGGATGAACGGGACGACGAGGAGCGCCCCAAGAAGGTGCTCGATGCTTAGGAGGAAGATGAAATCGACTGGAGGAAGAAAGACGGAGTTTAGAGCCCAAACGAAGACAAACAGCAGAACACAAGGCTCACTCGGCCGAGTATACTAGTCACTCGGCCGAGCACACAAATTCGTCCGGCCGAGCCGCTCACGAACGAGGGAAGTCTGCTGTACCCAACTCTCTGTTTATTTTCCTGATTTCAATATAACTGCTACTCGGGCGAGTATATATTTTCCCTCGGCCGAGTAAAACGGATACCCTCCTAGGGCGAGTCATGTCGAGTAGCTTGAGCCACTCGGCCGAATGGACTTACTCCACTCGGCCGAGGCTGATAAGGCCACTCGGCCGAAGCGTAAGCGAGGAGGAAATTTCTATTGATCTCACTCGGCCGAGTGACCCAGTCACTCGGCCGAGTCGTAACTTTTATTATATAAGGGCCGAGGGGGGGGGGCGCGATTTTCGAAACGTAAAACCCAATCGCGCCCCGACTCTTCAGCTCCCCTCGCCCGACCCTCGCTCGCTCTCATCCCCACTCGCCCGACCGGCCCGCTCGCGCCGCCGCTTGGCCCGCCACCACCGGCCGAGCACACGCCGGCGCCTCGCCCGAGTCACCGCCGGCGGCCGCCGCACCGATCGCCTCCGGTACCCCCTATTTCGCCTTTTTCGCCTCTTTTTGTGTATTTCTCGAGGATCCATGTGTTAAACGACCCCTAAACCCAAATTAATTTATATATCTATCTATTATACCCCTAATGCTCCATACGTTTTGAATATTACCCGCTGATATCGCCATTTCATGCGCAGGTTGTTTTTGGGAGCTTAGGGGAGCCCAGGGGAGCTTCTACGGACTGATTTGGGCTTCGCGAAGGCGCTGTCTTCGCACGCTTCCATTGCTTAGCACTCGCGACGTGTCGGGGTACACTCTTTCCTTTATTTTGCACACGCCGCACTTTGCACGTTTTTCGGCGCACGCTCGGGGGCGATATGCCGCCCTGGACACGGCCGCGGACGAGGAGACCTTCCGCCAAGCGGAAGCGGTCGGATGATGCCGGCCCCTCCCACGAGGTGGAGGACTCTCCTCCTCCTTCCCCCACACACCCCATCCACCCAGCACAGCCTGCAGGCCCCGCACACCCCGCACAGCCTGCAGAGCCCGCATAGCCCGCGCAGCCTCTCCCTGCCGCTCCACAGCCACCACCTCCGGCTCCACTGATCGGGCCGCTGGGGATCACGTTCCGAAGCGATGCACACCGCGTCGCTTTCGAGCGTATCTCCCAGCGCTTGATCGTACCCTCCATGTTTGCACACCTTGCCGACATAGGACGCCTGGGGGTACTAGAGGGGATGCTCATGTTGTACGACAACGTGGGCTGGCGAGATTTCTTTCAGGTGTCGGCGGATACGTTTATCCACCCGACACTTGAGGTGCTTAGTTCGATCGCCAGGACCGACGAGGGATGCTCGTTTCGGTTCATGGACCGGGAGTGCCAGGTCACTCTCGCCCAGTTGAGAGCCTTCTTCTCATGGCCCGATATCCCCGGGGCCGACCGTGGTTACGCACCCACCCATATCCCCCCACCTTCCTTCGACACCGGTGCCTTCTGGGCCCGGATTACGGGTCTCCACGCTGCCTTTGACCCTAGTAGGGCCAAGGCCTCGGCCATTGTCCATCCCTGCCTACGTATTGCTCAGCGCCTTATGGCGACGACCTTTTTGGCCAGATATGAGCCGGGCACGATGTCTACGCCAGAGCTCTACATGCTCTACGCGATGACACGTCCCAGAGCTCTATCTAGGGATGGCGATGAGCTTGTCCCCGCCGTCGTGATCGATATCGCGACATGGTTTTTAGACCACATCATTGTATCGGTGGGCGCTCGCTCACCGATATGCTGCGGCGGCCTGATCACCTTGCTTGCCCGTATGACCGGCGAGGATTTCCATGACGACCTGCGACGAGCACCGGGCCCCACTTCTTTGTCGATCGATGTTATGGCCCGGATGAAGATGCTTCGTCCGCACGGTGAGTGTCACTGGGTCTGGTTGCACGGCCCTTATGGCGCCGATTACATGATTCTCCTGAGCCCAGCTCGGACTCAGATTGCACCAGCCCACGTTGACTGGCTCCCTACGATGGATGTTCTCATCCCCGTTGCTTACGTGCTCGAGGCCGAGGAGGCAGAGCAGGCCCACGCTGCCCCTGTAGACCCTGTTGCCCCTGCCGAGCCTGCTGCCGTGCCTGTTGACCCAGTGGCCCCTCAGCCTATCCCCGATGTTTCTGCCACTCCTGACACCTCTGTCGGTGTCGAGAGTACCTTAGCTGAGCCCACTTCCACCACTTCCGTGGCTGTCACCACCACCACCGGCCCTCTGTCCGTCGAGCCTCTTTGCTCCGCTCTCCCCGAGCGCCCGCCGACATTTGTTGAGAGTGGAGAGCCCTCGTTTGCCGCGGTCGTGGAGACCATGGCTAGCATGATCTCCGCTGGGGTTGCACCTTTTGGACCACACACTTCCACCCCAGCGGTAGTCACCTCTGTCTCCACCTCTGCTGTATTTTCCGAGAGTGTCGTGGCGTCTGTCCACGCTTCTGTGCCATCGACCTCTCTGGCCGCCTCGCTGCCACTTTTGTATTCTTCTTTTGTTGCTGCTGCCTCCACTTCTCACCGCCCTGCCCAGCCTCGCACTGAGGCCAGGCCCACATTTGCTGGCGCAGCACCTTTCGTTCCCTTCCCCGCTGAGCCCGTCACATACGCGACCCGAGTACGCCAGCCCCGACCTGCACAGCCCCACCGGTGCGTCCCTCTGCGCCACCTCCCCCTGACATAGTACTTCAGAGCATTCGTGCTCTAGAGGGGGCGGTGAGTGGCCTCAGAGGCGACCTTCGGACCCTGTCCGCCACCGTCTCTGCGATGGCTGGCCGCTTCGAGCTGCTCCCACAGATCCACTACTGTCTTACCCAGGTTCTGGAGCGTCTCCTGCGCGTACCCCCACCCACCCAGCAGGGGGAGTGCGGATACACCCCCCTCCCCTCACTTATTTTGGGATTCTCTTTTTGACCGTACCTTTATATATCTTTTTTGGGAGAGAGGGAGAGTTTTTGGTGCCACATATATATCTGTATCACTCCTATCTTTGCATGCATCATGTCCGCATCATATTTTTCATTTCTTTATTTTTATCTTTTTATTTTCTTTTTTCTCATGCACGCATCCTCACCTACCCCTCACATTTCTTACCTCTCGGTGTGCCACACTTTGCACATTGAGGACACTGTGCCATTTAGCTTGGGGGAGTGAGTTCTCACGTTCTTTTTCGATTTGCCACCTTTATTTTTAGTTTTTCACACCATTTTTCGCTTTTGCACTCATTTTCTTCATTTTTCTTTTATTTTACCATGCATCACGTTTTTCTTATTTTTATGTGTGCCGCATTGTAAATAGTTCTATTTTCCCTTTATCTTTATTTCTTTTTTCATCTCATGCTAGAGATGACTTTTCTATGATGATGGTGACGTGGAGTTAGCTTATTCTATATGCATGCTATATTTGTCATGCCTTAGACTTTATTTCTGATATCATATGCTATGACTTGCCTTGCATCTAGAGATAGCAACCCACACTTTTGCCACGTGAAAATGGATGAAATTTTATTATTAGCTGAGTCTGAATATTCATATGTATGCTATCACAGAAAACACACCAAGATTCACGCATTGAATGCTTATATCTGGAGTACTGATTTCTTTTCCCTATATCACTTCTATATGCATGAATTGTACACTTCACTTCAGGATGATTGAATGATGTTAGCTATGATAAATCTGGATTAGTTAGCTTTTTTGTGATCGAAACTGAGTAGATTAGATTACCCTGCTGAAGTTGTCGTGCATGTCTTATAGAGTGAACCGAGAGATATATCTATTTCTTTCTCCACAAATCTTGAACATTATTTCTCTACTTTTAAAATCATTGGTGAATCTCCCCTTAGCGATTCTATTATATGGCATTTCCCCCGCTATTAATTCCTAGCTCCAAATTGCTTATTCTCAATAAATAAAAAAAGGGGGAGAAAAAAGAGAAAATATTCTTGTATATCATTATCTCTCTTTGAGTTGGGATCGTTTGTGTATATATGCTATATCAAAAAAAAAGAAAAAAAAGAAAAGAGGAAAAATCCTCAATAAAAGATCACATCTCACTTCCTTTCTTTCTTCTTTCTTTGCTTTGCTTTTGGAGCTATATAAAAATGGGGATGTGAATATTTTTTATGCCATCATGCTTATAGATAAGCTTGGGGGAGGGAATCCATTGATGTGTGAGAGAGTGACTACTTGACGTTGCACGACAACCTAGGCTAAGTAATATTCTATACTCGGTAAGATTGTTTTTAGCTTTACGAAATCCAGAAATCTAAGCCTAGCATTCATGTCATGAAATCCATACTTTTCTATTCTTTCTATTCTATTGTGTGATACTCTTATACTCCTCATAGAAAGCATTCAATTGAAAAGTGTGTGATCTGTGATTCGTATACCGCTTTAAATGCTTCAGACGATGCTAGTTCTAAAATTATTCCGTTTTTCATGATTATATCGTTGTTAGTGGGTTTTCTATTTCTATTTGCACTATTATACTATGATATCAAAATAAAACTCTTTGACATGTGTTTTTCATTCAGTGCATGCTATATGAGTAAGCGGACCCACGTCCTGAGAAAATGATCTAGCAACCTACCTCTTCGCTTCTTTCTTTCTACTTTATTTTTATTTCGTTTTCATTCTTCTTCGTTTTTCATTTTTTTCACTTTTTGCCGTTTTCGTTTTCTGAATCCATCGGGTTCGCCTTTTACTTATCTTCCTCGAGGACGAGTAAGAGGCAAGCTTGGGGGATTTTGATCACTCCTTATTTTACACCTTTTTCCCGCATGTTTGCATGCCATTTAGATCGCCCAAATCATGTTTTTCACGATATATCGACGATATTGCGATGCTTTTCACGATTTGTTGTTTTTGTCGCATTTCAGGTGATTTGGCGCGATTTGGAGTGATCTCGAGATGCGCTTACTCCAGAGGGTCACCGACGACCTCCCCATGGGGTATTTTGCTGTTGGAGAGGAGCGGAAGAAGAATGGACGTCGCAGGAGCGACGAGGAGGCCAAAATAAGCAATCTGGGCATTTTTAGTGTCCCACTCGGCCGAGTGGAGGAGCCACTCGGCCGACCAGCGAGACACCGCTCGGCCGACCAGATCAGACACGATTCCTATGTGCACTCGGCCGAGCGACAGAGACCACATCGGCCGAGTGACGATACCTCGTCTGCCCGAGTGGCGCCCAGACGAAGCCCTTCAAAAATCTCCAAGTTACTGTTTTTCGGCTGCCTGAGCTTCAGAAGACCCACTCGGCCGAGTGGATTATCCCGTCCGCCCGAGTACCATGAAGCCATCGGCCGAGTGACGACAACTCACTCGGCCGAGCGACTCTCGAGGAGAAGACCCCTGAAGGCCCCGACTTACTGGAAAATTACAGGGGTTTCAGTCGGCCGAGCGACTTTTGTCACTCGGCCGAGTGCGACGCGCTGCCTGTAGCGAAAACTGCGGAAAACAGGCTGCGCTGGGGTATTTTGGTAACAGTTTTTGGACGATTTTAGGGGGTATTTAACCCCTGTTTTTACCCTAGTTTTAGGGAGCTCCTTCTTAGATTTTTTGTAGCTTTTTAGATTTAGTTTTTAGCTTTATTCTAGAGATTGGAGAAGAGACAAATTTGGATTTTTGTTGAAATAATTGAAGAACTCCATTGGTTTGCTTTTCTCTTCTCAAAAAATTCTATTTTTATTGCATATCTCAATATTGTGAAGAATTCTATTGCTTATTTCATTGATTATTTTTTTGATCTTGCTATGAATTGTGAGTAGTCTCCACGTCTTGGGGCGTGGGGATGAACCCTACAAGCCCTATTTCACATATGTGATGAATTAGTAGAAATTTTGCTAGAATTGATATTTAGGGATTAGATTGGGATCAATTTACCACGGATAGCTAGGAGTTCATACCGATTGGGATTTGCAAGAGATTGGATCCCAATTCGATAGGAAACCCTAGAAATCTGAATTGGGTTGGAATCAAATTTCCGTAGTATCGGTTTGCAAGAGATTGGACCGATACTAGGGGTTTCCGGTTGCAATTCCGTGCCAATACCCGTTTGCAAGAGATTGGACGGGTAGGAACTATCCCAATCTAGATCGCGAGCCGAGTTTGCAAGAGATTGGGCTCGGGGCGCGATTGGACGATGATGTTGATCCTAATGCTAGCTTTCCTAGGCTAGGGTTTGCAAGAGATTGGACCCAAACCTAGGATAGCTATAGACCGGCAACAGCGCGAGAGCGTGAGCTTGGTTCTACATTCAGTTGCAACTAGTTCATCCAAAATCCTAATCTAGCAATTTTGATACCGATGAACCACATTTATGAGATACGGTGAGTAGCGGGGATTCCCCATTCCCTAGACGTTCTTTATTTGATTTGATATTTCCGCACTTTGTCTGACGATTGTGACAGGATCGCCAAAGGCAAATATCTCTTCTTAATAAGCCAGGTTGATTGGAACACGCACGGTCATTCGTCCTCCCTGTGTTTGATACCCGCTCGCCGCTATACCGTGCGCTTGCGGTAAAACTACAACCGTCGCCTCGGGTGTGTATCCGGGGTGCGATCAGTGGCCATGTTGTTGTTGTTATTCATCCTTGTTGTTACAACAATCTCATTGTTATTTGAGGGGAAATTCCTTATGTTATTGCCTTCATAAGTTTCGTTTAAAACATTATTTCATGACATGAATGTTCCAAGCATAATGTGGTGATGAGTATGAAAGGATGGTGTGATGAAGATGGAAATGTTTGGTTTCATACGTGGGATTGGAAAGTGCAATGTTGTCATGAACATGTGAGGGTGAGTTAGTGTTTCAGACCTCCCAGTAGAGGGTAACACGGTTGGGGGAATTTCGAAGTATCGGATAGGCCTATGGGATGGACTGGTGGTGGTGTTTTTGTGGTTCTGTGTGGTAGGTACACTTGCACTCTTGATGGGCTAGTGCGGCGGGGAGTGTAGAGTGGTACCCGAGGCTCCTGACGGGCGCGCGGCGTGGAGTCCTCTTTGCTCTCCCACACAGTTGGAAGAGGTACAGTCCCATACGTCTTATTCGATATTAGGATTCCAAAAGCTAACATTGTATGAAATTGATTGACTGAATTTCTTTTACGCTTTAGTCGTACTTGTTGTGATTTACTATTACTATTGTCACCCCTCCCCTTATACCCTATGCTATGGTTCTGTTCTCTTTTTCCTACGTGTGCTTACTTTTGTTACGCTTGCCATGTTAGATGTGACACCTTCGCTTGTAGCACTTTGCGCTTCATAGTAGCATTAGTGTGTGTTGCATTTAGGGTGGAGTATGGAATTCCTATTAGGTCACGCTTTGACGTGTTCCCACCCATGGTTTTCAGGTAGCATGCATTGTAGTTGGATTTGAGGTTGCAGATGAAGTTGGTGATCAGAGGTGTAGTTATAGGTTGGGGGTGGTGAGGGGTATGGTGAGAGCTTGTACTTTTGGGTTTCTTTGCTTGGGATAGACCCTTGTACTTAGGGTTGTAAGGTTGGTGACATTGATGTATAAGGTGGTCATTGGACTCTTTATGTTGTATAAATGGATCAGATGGGTCAGTTTAGCTTCATGTGTGTTTTTATCCCTCTGTTGTGTTGACTGAGTTGTTCCTTTTGCTGCACTGTGTTGGCCTTCGTGTGCCTGTGACTCTTTTGTGTCTGTGTTTGGTGTTTGTGGTGGAGCATTACTGGTACTATTCACAGCAGCATGCAGTGGACCTGCAGATACGTTCTTGGTTCTTATCGTGTACCTTGTCTTCTGGGGTATCTCTGGGATCTGGGCATTACATAAGCGCGTGTAAAATAAACGTCACTCCAATAGCTCAAGATAGAGTCAATAAAAGTAGACTTGAGCTAGTGCACAACACTCGACTGTAGAAGGCTGGCCAGACGCCTGGAACCACTCTGTCGCATGTCATTCCTTCATCAATCGCCTGTTGGAGAGCCAAAAAATCCAGTTTGAATTGAAGGCATGGTGAACCTATTGGAATGATTTTTATGATAATCCTAAGGCTCACTAAGATGGAAAATGCATATGCATTACAATTAACCTAGAATCAAAAATGAGAAAAGTAATTAAATGAAATTACTTGGATTACATTGCTTCCCTTAGAGTCTAGTCTTCAACCTTGATGCTTCCCATCATCATCCAAGTTTTGGCACCTCAAGTCCAAGCTTTGTGATTTCTGAATGGATTGAGAATTCCAGACTTGTTACGCTCATCTCACTCTCAGTTTCATCAATTGTCTCATTTCGACGGTCTCATTACCGCATTCACATTTATCTCAAATCTATGAACCTTTCTTTAGGTTCTTTCATACATTTCATTACACATATTCATATCGTTGTCCATTTCCATATATGAAGCAATAACATATGTTTCCATTTCCATTCTTGCATGTGAGACATAAATAACATAGAAGCATCATGATATGGTTCTTTCATAACCTTTATCTTTAACATATGTAACAGAAAATTTATCACAGAATTACCACATGGGGCACATCATTAGCATGGCATTTGCATACCATGATAATAAGTAAATCATCACAATGAAAATGAATTACAATTTGTTAACAAGACTGGGAAACTAGGCCATATGTCTGTTTGGTCTGCTAACACAGCCGTGTGAAGCAGCGTAGCTGAAGGCTCAGGAAACAACTACACGATTGTTTGGAATACTCTACACGATCGTGTGAATCCCCATAGTCTAAGGTTCAGAACAACCCGACCACACGGTCGTTTGGATACTACACACGACCATGTGGAGTCTACCATCTATGGTTCAGGATGGTGTACTTAGGCATACCCACACGACCGTTTGGTAGGTGATCACTCCTTATTTTACACCTTTTTCCCGCATGTTTGCATGTCATTTAGATCGCTCAAATCATGCTTTTCACGATATATCGACGACATTGCGATGCTTTTCACGATTTCTTGTTTTTGTCGAATTTCAGGTGATTTGGAGCGATTTGGAGTGATCTCGAGATTCGCCTACTCCAGAGTGTCACCGATGACCTCCCCCAGGGGTATTCTGCTGTTGGAGAGGAGCGGAAGAAGAAAGGACGTCGCAGGAGCGACGAGGAGGCCAAAACAAGCTGTTTGGGCATTTTTGGTGTCCCACTCGGCCGAGTGAAGGAGTCACTCGGCCGACCAGCGAGACACTGCTCGGCCGACCAGATCGGATACGTTTCATACGTGCACTCGGCCGAGCATCGGAAGCCACATCGGCTGAGTGACGAGATCCCGTCCGCCCGAGTGGCGCCCAGACGAAGCCATTCAAAAATCGCCAACTTACTGTTTTTCGGCTGCCTGAGCTTCAGAAGACCCACTCGCCCGAGTGGATAATCCCGACCGCCCGAGTACTAAGAAGCCATCGGCCGAGTGACGACAACTCACTCGGCCGAGCCGCCCCCGAAGTGAAGACCCCTGAAGATCAAGACTTACTGGAAATTTACAGGGTTTCTCACTCGGCCGAGCGACTTCTGTCACTCGGCCGAGTGCGACGCGCTGCCTGTAGCGAAAATTGCGGATTTCAGGCTGCACAGGAGCATTTTGGTCACAGTTTTTTGGACGATTTTGAGGGGTATTTAACCCATGTTTTTACCCTAGTTTGGAGAGCTTTTCTCTTAGATTTTTGCAGCTTTTTAGATTAACTTTTTAGCTTTATTCTTGTGATTGGAGAGGAGACAAAAGTTGGTTTTTGTTGAATTATTTGAAGAACTTCATTGGTTTGTGTCTCTCTTCTCTAAAAATTCTATTTTTATTGCATATCTCAATATTGTGATGAATTCTCTTATTAATTTCATTGATTATTTTTGTGTTTGTGCTATGAATTGTGAGTAGTCTCCACGTCTTGGGGCGTGGGGATGAACCCTACGAGCCCAATTTCAGATTTGTGATGAATTGGTAGAAATTTTGCTAGAATTGCTATTAGCGATTAGATTGGGATCAATTTACTACGGATGGCTAGGTATTCATATCGATTGGGATTTGCAAGAGATTGGATCCCAATTCGATAGGAACCCCTAAAAATCCGAATTGGGTTGGAGTCGAATTTCCGTAGTATCGGTTTGCAAGAGATTGGACCGATACTAGGGTTTCCGGTTGCAATTCCGTGCCGATACCCGTTTGCAAGAGATTGGACGGGTAGGAACTATCTCAACCTAGGTCGTGGCCCGAGTTTGCACGAGAGTGGGCTCGGGGCGCGATTGAACGACGATGTTGATCCTAATGCTAGCTTCCCTAGGCTAGGGTTTGCAAGAGATTGGACCCGAACCTAGGATAGCTATAGACCGGCAACAGCACGAGAGCGTGAGCTAGGTATTACATTCAGTTGCAACTAGTTCATCCAAAATTTTATTCTAGCAATTTTGATACCAATGAACCACATTGACGGGATACGGTGAGTAGTGGGGATTCCCCATTCCCTAGACGTTCTTTATTTGATTCGATATTTCCGTACTTTGTCTGACGATTGTGACAGGATCGCCAAAGGCAAATTTCTCTCTTCTTAATAGCCAGGTTGATTTGAACAAGCACGGTCATTCGTCCTCCCTGTGTTCGATAACCCGCTCACCGCTATACCGTGCGCTTGCGGTAAAACTACAACCGTTCTTTGGGTTACATTCCGGAGCGATCAAGTTTTTGGCGCCGTTGCCGGGAGGCGATTGCGTTTGATCTTACCACCCTAGCTATTTCTTTCTTTTTATTTTATTTCTTTATTTTTACCTAACCCTTCCATTGCGCTAATCACTTCTTTGAAACTTTGTTCTCCTGTGCATGTACACGAGATCCACTGCGGACCCTGAAGGTATATTATTTGATCCCGAGATTAAACGTACGGTGCGGAGAATCAGAGCGGAAAGGAGACAAGAACCGGAAGGGAGGTTTATGACCAACCCGAAAACTGCGGACCAATTAGCGGCAAGAATGGCAAGGATAATTTCTATTCGCGATAGGCTCCGGCCTAAGACCTCTTCTACGACCTCATCCATTGACATGCCGGAGTTGGCGGCCGACAAGAACTTTGAGCTGAAAACTGGATTAGTGGTTCTGATGCAGCAGGATCCGTTTCATGGGAATGCCCATGAAAATCCCCACTACCACATCCAGTTATTCTTGTCGAAGTGCGCCACATTTCAGATGCCGGGGGTCTCCATCGATGCAATCAGACTGCGTCTCTTCCCCTTCACGCTAAAGGACAAGGCACTCTATTGGTTAAGGACACAAGCTGAGGGAGTTTTTACCACTTGGGACGAGTTGGCGAGTGCATTCATTGACAAGTTCTATCCGCCCTCCAAGACGGTAAAGATTCGGAGCGCTCTTATGTCCTTCAAGCAAGGACCCCAAGAGACGCTCTATGAGGCTTGGGAGCGTTTTAAAGATCTGCAGCATCAATGCCCACACCATAGCATTGAAGATTGGGAGCTAGTCCATAGCTTCTACAATGGAATCCAACCGGGGACCAAACAAATTATTGATGCCGCGGTGAATGGTGCTATCTTATCAAAGAATCCCGAAGAAGCTACGGCCCTAATTGAGGAGATGGCCTCAAACAATCAACAATGGGGCGATGAGCGAGGACACTCTACGTCCTCCTTGAAGCCAACTAGTATCTATGAGGCGAAGGCCGTAGCGGAGCTTACAAGCAAGTTTGATTCTCTCCACAAGGTAGTGGAGAGACTGGAGAAGTTTATCACGGAGCCCCAAGGAACCCCTTCCACCTCCGCACCAACAAACCAAATGTGTGATTGGCAAGACCAATCTCAAGCCATGTATTTGGAGGAGAGCAAGGAGAAGGATCCTTGGAGCAAGTACAATATGTCGCGGGGAACCAAGGATATTGGGCCAATCCGGCCGCAAGAAATCATCCCGGTTTCTCTTACGCCAACAATGTAGGATCTTTAAACCCGCCACAACAACCACCTCAACAAGCTCGACCACCACCACCACCCCAACAACAACACTATCCGCCGAGGGGGCCTCCACAACAAAATTTCTAACCGAAGCAACAAGTTCCACCTTATAGGCCGCCCGGATACAACCAAGGGTGTAGAAATCAAAATCAAAACCCTCCACAAGCTCAACAACAATCCGACTTCGAAGCTAGAGTGGAGGCGTTTATGGTCGAGCAAAAGAAGGTCAATGCTACCTTGAAGGCGGGCCAAGACTCCCTTACAACCGTTGTAGCTCAAATCTCGGAACAATTGGCATTGCTCAATCGGAATACTCAACAATTGCCGACGCAACCCGAGCAAAACCCACGGGGCAATACCGGCCACATCAATGCCGTAGTTGCCGTCACTACTAGAGGCGGGAAGGACACCACCCCTGCCATGATTCCTACCGAGGGGCCCGTGGAGGAAAGTTTAGAGCCGATAGAACCGGTAGTTGACGTTGAGAAGGAGAAAGGGCCGCAAGAAAAGGAGAAATCTAGAGCGGAGCAATTGATTGAGGAGAGGCGCTTCATGCCACCGGTCCCATTCCCCCAAAGGCCTGCTAGAGCGAAAATGGAGAAAAGTCTAGCAAAGTTTCTCGAGTATCTGAGAGGGGTTAGCCTCAACATTCCCTTCCTCGACGCCATCGTGGAGATCCCCACATATGCTAAATTCTTAAAGGATTTGATTTCGGGGAGAAAGAGGAAGGAGAAAATTATGCTAGCCGAGGAGGGCTCTTGGTTCACTAAGAGAGAAAAGGAGCCGGCCAAATTCAAAGATCCGGGGAGTTTTCGGATTCCTTGCACCTTGGGCGGCGTCCCTTTACAAAAAGCGTTGGTGGATTTAGGGGCTAGTGTAAGCCTCATGCCTCTCTCCATGTTCCTAAGGATAAACACCGGGACGAAGTTGAAACCTACCGACATGCAGATACAATTAGCCGATGGACGGATAACAAGGCCAGTATGGATCGCCGAAGACATCCCGCTACAAGTCCCGGGGGGCATATGCTTGCCATGTGACTTCGTGATCATGGACGTTAAGGAGGAGGGAGATACGTCATTGATACTTGGATGCCCGTTCCTCGCCACCGCCGGTGTCATTGTCGATGTGCGAGAAGGTACCCTAACTTTAAACGTCGGCAACATCGAGGTGGAGCTTCACATTCCTAAGGCTATGAAACACATGCCTTACCACGAGGAGCTTGACTACATGGACCTCCTTGATGAGGTAATTGAGGAGGCGATCCCCCACTCGATTGGCGCTCTATTCGATGAGGATTTTGAGGAAGGCCCGGATTTAGGCCGAGATGAGAAGATAGATGATTCCCCCGACCTCTCCGCTGAAAATGATGAGGGCGACGCTGATGTCGCAAGGATTCGAGAGCTCTGCAAGCTCTCGAAATTAAAGTCTCCGAAGAAAGCTCCGCCGATACGGAAATCGACGTCACCAGTGAAGCCGTTGACCGGAGCAAATGCTAGCTTGGGGGAGCCTCCCCCCAACACTATTCGAGACGGGAGACCACCGAGGGAGAACACGCCGCCGCAATTTCCGAATCCAAGCGTTCTCCCCGGAAAGTTTGATGGGTGCATCTCATATGCACCAAACATCCCGCATTAATTGAAAATCATAGGGGGTCGAGCTCACGACCTTAAACGAGCGCTTGTCGAGAGGCAACCCGACGGATATTGCTTTATTTTCACTTTTCTTTTATTTTTGTTTTAGAAGTTTTTAGTGTTTTGAGTCGTTCGCCCCAAAAATCTTGTGATAACGGGTCCTATTTTTCCTGACAGGAGAGGAGAATGAGGTACCCATCATTAGGAGGATGCACGAGGCGACGAGGAGCGCCCCAGGAAGGCGCTCGATGCTTAGGAGAAAGATGAAGTCGACTGGAGGAAGAAAGACGGAGTTTAGAGCCCAATCGAAGACAAACAGCAGAACATAAGGCTCATTCGGCTGAGTATACTAGTCACTCGGCCGAGCACACAAGTTCGTCCGGCCGAGCCGCTCACGAACGAGGGAAGTCTGCTGTACCCAACTCTCTGTTTATTTTCCTGATTTCAGTATAACTGCTACTTGGCCGAGTATATATATTCACTCGGCCGAGTAAAACGGATACGCTCCTAGGGCGAGTCTTGCCGAGTAGCTTGAGCCACTCGGCCGAATGGACTTACTCCACTTGGCCGAGGGTGGTAAAGCCACTCGGCCGAAGCATAGCGGGGAGGAACTTTTCTTTCAAGTTCACTCGGCCGAGCGACCTAGTCACTCGGCCGAGTCGTAACTTCTGCTATAAAAGGGGCTGGGGGGGCGCGTTTTTCGAAACGAAATAATCCGATCTCGCCCCGACTTTTCGACTCCCCAGCACCCGAACGACTCCCCCCACTCGCCCGACCGTTGACCCGCGCCGCCGCTCGGCCACCCACCGCCGGCCGAGCCGCCGCCGCCCTCGCCCGAGTCACCGCCGGCGGCCACGCCTCCGGCCACCTCCGGTATCGCCCAATTTCGCCTATTTCTCCTCTTTTGTGTATTTTTCACGGATCCATGTGCTTAATGAACCCCAAACCCAAATTAATTTCTATTTCTATCTATTATACCCCTAATGCCCCGTACGTTTTGAATATTACTCGCTGATATCTCCGTTTGATGCGCAATTTATTTTTGGGAGCTTAGGGGAGCCCAGGGGAGCTTCCAGGGACTGATTCGGGCTACGTCGAGGCGTCGTCTTTGCACGCTTCCACATATTTGCACTCGCGGCATGTCGTGGTATACTCTTTCCTTTATTTTGCACACGCCGCACTTTTCACGCTTTTTGGCATGCGCTCGGGGCCCATATGCCGCCCCGGACACGGCCGAGGTCGAGGAGAGCTTCCGCCAAGCGGAAGCGGTCGGATGACGCCGGCCCCTCCCACGAGTTGGAGGACTCTCCTCCGCCTTCTCCCACACACCCCGTCCACTCCGTTCATCCTGCAGGCCCCACAGACCCCGCACAGCCTGCAGAGCCCGCACAGCCCATACACCCCGCACAGCCACCCACTGTCGCTCCACAGCCACCACCTCCGGTTCCACTTATCAGGCCGCTGGGGATCACGTTTCGGAACGACGCACACCGCGTCGCTTTCGAGCGTATCTCCCAGCGCTCGATCGTACCCTCCAGGTTTGCACACCTTACCGACCTAGGACGCCTGGGGGTACTAGAGGGGATGCTCACGTTGTACGACAACGTGGGCTGGCGAGATTTTTTTCAGGTGTCGGCAGACACGTTTATCCGCCCGACACTTGAGGTACTTAGTTCGATCGCCCGGACCGACGAGGGATGCTCGTTTCGGTTCATGGACCGGGAGTGCCAGGTCACTCTCGGTATGATGAGAGCCTTCTTCTCGTGGCCCGATGTCCCCGGGGCCGATCGAGGTTACGCCCCTACCCATATCCCCCCACCTTCCTTCGACGCCGGTACCTTCTGGGCCCGGATTACGGGTCTTCACGCTGCCTTTGACCCTAGTAGGGCCAAGGCCTCGGCCATTGTCCATCCCTGCTTCCGTATAGCTCAGCGCCTTATGGCGACGACCTTTTTGGCCAGATATGAGCCGAGTACGATGTCCACGCCAGAGCTCTATATGCTCTACGCGATGACACGGCCCAGAGCTCTATCTAGGGAGGGCGATGAGTTGGTCCCCGCCGTCGTGATTGATGTCGCGGCTTGGTTTTTGGACCGCATCATCGTATCGGTGGGCGCTCGCTCACCGATATGCTGCGGCAGCCTGATTACCTTGCTCGCTCTTATGACCGGCGAGGACTTCCCTGATGACCTGCGACGAGCACCAGGCCCCACTTCTCTGTCGATTGATGTTATGGCCCGGATGAAGATGCTGCGTCCGCATGGTGAGCGACATTGGGTCTGGCTGCACGGCCCTTACGGTGCCGATTACATGATTCTTACGAGCCCAGCTCGGACTCAGATTGCACCGGCCCATGTGGACTGGCTCCCTGCGATGGATGTTCTGATCCCAGCCGCTTACGTGCTCGAGGCCGAGCAGGCTCACGCTGCCCCCGCAGACCCTGTTGCACCTGCCGAGCCCGCTGCCCCTGTTGACCCTGTGGCCCCTCAGCCTATCCCTGATATTCCTGCTGCCCCCCGACACCTCTGTCCACACTGCTGTCGGTGTCGGGAGTACCTTAGCTGAGCCCACTTCCACTGCTTCCACGCCTGTCACCACCACCACTGACCCTCTGTCTGTCGAGCCCGTTTCCTCTGCCCCACCCGAGCGCCCGCCGACCATAGTTGAGTGCGGAGAGCCCTCTTTTGCCACCGCCGTTGAGACCTCTGTCTCTGCCTCTGTCTCCACCGCTGATGTATTTTCCAAGAGTGTCGTGGCATCTGTCCACACTTCTGTGTCACCGACCTCTCTGGCCACCTCGCTGCCACTTTTGTATTCTTCTTTCGTTGTTGCTGCCCTCCACTTCTCACCGTCCTGCCCAGCCTCGCACTGAGGCCAGGCCCCCACTTGCGAGTGCAGCTCCTTTTGTTCCCTTGCCCGCTTAGCCCGTTACCTACGCCACCAGAGTACGCCAGCCCCGACCTGTACAGCCCCGTGCGGTGCGTCCCTCTGCACCACCTCCCCCCGACACTGTACTTCAGAGCATTCGTGCTCTCGAGGGGGCGGTGAGTGGCCTCAGAGGCGACCTTAGGACCCTGTCCTCCACCGTCTCTGTGATGGCTGGCCGCTTTGACCTGCTGCCACAGATTCACTACTGTCTTACCCAGGTCCTGGAGCGACTCCCCCGCGTACCCGTCCCCACCCAGCAGGTTCCCACCCCCACTACCACACACACCCTGCCTGCTTCCACTTCCACACCCACCCCCGCTCAGCAGCCTGTCCAGCCACCACCCCGACCTCCGCCTCAGGACGGAGACGGCGCACCACCACCTTCTTAGGCACCCTTGATGCCATCGATTCTTTTTGTCGTTGTGCTGCCCGTTTCTGCTGGGTCCTGATGCCTTTTGCCCACCCCCTCCCCTCACTATTCCTGGTTGCACATTATCTTTATATATCTTTATATATCTTTTTTGGGAGAGAGGTAGAGTTTTTGGTGCCACACTTATATATCTGTATCACTCCTATATCTGCATGCATCATGTCCGCATCATATTTTTCGTTTCATTATTTTTCCTTTTTTCTTCCCTCATGCATGCATCCTCACTTACCCCTCACATTACTTGTCTCTCGGTGTGCCACACTTTGCACATTGAGGACACTGTGCCATTTAGCTTGGGGGAGTGAGTTCTCACGTTCTTTTTCGATTTGCCACCTTTATTTTTAGTTTTTCACTCCATTTTTCCGCATTTGCACTTATTTTCATCACTTTTCTTTTATTTTACAATGCATCACGTTTTTCTTATTTTTCTGTGTGCCGCATTGTAAATAGTTCTATTTTCCCCTTTATCTTTATTTTCTTTTTCATCTCATGCTAGAGATGACTTTTCTATGATGATGATAACGTGGAGTTAGCTTACTCTATATGCATGCTATATTTGTCATGACTTAGACTTTATTTCTGATATCATATGCTATGACTTGCCTTGCATCTAGAGATAGTAACCCACATTTTTTTCCACATGAAAATAGATGAAATTTTATTATTAGCTGAGTCTGAATATTCATATGTATGCTATCGCAGAAAACACACCAAGATTCACGCATTGAATGCTTATATCTGGAGTACCGATTTCTTTTCCTATATCACTTCTATATGCATGAACTGTACATTTCACTTCAGGACGATTGAATGATGTTAGCTATGATAAATCTGGATTAGTTAGCTTTTTTGTGATCGAAACTGAGTAGATTAGATTACCCTGCTGAAGTTGTAGTGCATGTCTTATAGAGTGAACCGAGAGATATATTTATTTCTTTCTCCATAAATCTTGAACATCATTTCTCTACTTTTAAAATCATTGGTGAATTTCCCCTTAGCGATTCTATTATATGGCATTTCCCCCGCTATTAATTCCTTGCTCCAAATTTCCCGAATTCAAAAAAAAGAGAAAATATTCTTGCATATCATTATCTCTCTTTGAGTTGGGATCATTGTGTATATATGCTATATCGAAAAAAAACAAAAGAAAAAGAAAAAGAAAAGAGGAAAAATCCTCAATAAAAGATCCCATCTCACTTTCTTTCTTTCCTCTCTCTTTCCGTGTTCATTTTCATTACTTTTGGAGCTTTATAAAAATGGGGATGTGAATATTTTTTATGCCACCATGCTTATAGGCAAGCTTGGGGGAGGGAATCCAATGATGTGTGAGAGAGTGACTACTTGACGTTGCACGACAACCTAGGCTAAGTAATATTCTATACTTGGTGAGATTATTTTTAGCTTTACGAAGTCCAGAAATCTAAGCCTAGCACTCATATCATGAAATCCACACTTTTCTATTCTCTCTATTCTATTGTGTGATACTCTTATACTCCTCATAGAAAGCATTCAATTGAAAAGTGTGTGATCTGCGATTTGTATACCGCTTTAAATGATTCAGACGATGTTAATTCTAAAATTATTCCGTTTTTCATGATTATATCGTTGTTCGTGGGTTTTCTATTTCTATTTGCACTATTATACTATGATATCAAAATAAAACTCTTTGACATGTATTTTTCATTCAGTGCATGCTATATGAGTAAGCGAAACCCACGTCCTGAGAAAATGATCTAGCAGCTTCCATCTTCGCTTCTTTCTTTCTTCTTTTTTTTTATTTCGTTTTTCGTTCTTCTCCGTTTTTCATTTTTCATTTTTCGCCATTTTCGTTTTCCGAATCCACCGGGTTCGCCTTTTACTTATCTTCCTCGAGTACGAGTAAGAGGTAAGCTTAGGGGATTTTGATCACTCCTTATTTTTACACCTTTTTCCCGCATGTTTGCATGCCATTTAGATCGCTCAAATCATGCTTTTCACGATATATCGACGAAATTGCGATGCTTTTCACGATTTGTTGTTTTTGTCGTATTTCAGGTGATTTGGAGCGATTTGGAGTGATCTCGAGATACGCCTACTCCAGAGTGTCACCGACGACCTCCCCGAGGGGTATTTCACCATTGGAGAGGAGCGGAAGAAGAAAGAACATCGCAGGAGCGACGAGGAGGCCAAAACAAGCTGTTTGGGCATTTTTGGTGTCTCACTCGGCCGAGTGAAGGAGTCACTCGGCCGACCAGCGAGACACTGCTCGGCCGACCAGATCGGACACGTTTTATATGTGCACTCGGCCGAGCATCGGAAGCCACATCGACCGAGTGACGAGATCCCGTCCGCCCGAGTGGCACCCAGACGAAGCCCATCAAAAATCGCCAACTTACTGTTTTTCGTCTGCCTGAGCTTCAGAAGACCCACTCGGCCGAGTGAAAAATGCCGACCGCCCGAGTACCAAGAAGCCGTCGGCCGAGTGACGACAACTCACTCGGCCGAGCGACCCCCGAAGTGAAGACCCCCGAAGACCCAGACTTACTGGAAATTTACAGGGTTTCTTACTCGGCCGAGCGACTTTTGTCACTCGGCCGAGTGCGACGCGCTACCTGTAGCGAAAATTGCGGATTTCAGGCTACAGATGGGCATTTTGGTCACAGTTTTTTGGACGATTTTGGGGGGTAATTAACCCCTGTTTTTACCCTAGGTTAGAGAGCTTTTTCTCTTTAATTTTTGCAGCTTTTTAGATTAACTTTTTAGCTTTTATTCTTGTGATTGGAGAGGAGACAAAAGTGGGTTTTTGTTGGATTATTGGAAGAACTCCATTGGTTTGTGTCTCTCTTCTCTAAAAATTCTATTTTTATTGCATATCTCAATATTTTGATGAATTCTCTTATTAATTTCATTGATTATTTTTGTGTTTGTGCTATGAATTGTGAGTAGTCTCCACGTCTTGGGGCGTGGGGATGAACCCTACGAGCCCAATTTCAGATTTGTGATGAATTGGTAGAAATTTTGCTAGAATTGCTATTAGCGATTAGATTGGGATCAATTTACTACGGATGGCTAGGTATTCATATCGATTGGGATTTGCAAGAGATTGGATCCCAATTCGATAGGAACCCCTAGAAATCCGAATTGGGTTGAAATCGAATTTTCGTAGTATCGGTTTGCAAGAGATTGGACCGATACTAGGGTTCTCGGTTGCAATTCCATGCCAATACCCGTTTGCAAGAGATTGGACGGGTAGAAACTATCCCAACCTAGGTCGCGGCCCAAGTTTGCACGAGAGTGGGCTCGGGGCGCGATTGAACGA
Source organism: Scilla litardierei (assembly GCA_030789695.1). NCBI lineage: Eukaryota > Viridiplantae > Streptophyta > Magnoliopsida > Asparagales > Asparagaceae > Scilla > Scilla litardierei. Next base: position 178,926,439 of record CM061142.1, read on the forward strand.
TGATGTTGATCCTAATGCTAGCTTGCCTAGGCTAGGGTTTGCAAGAGATTGGACTCGAACCTAGGATAGCTATAGACCGGCAACAGCGCGAGAGCGTGAGCTAGGTTTTACATTCAGTTGCAACTAGTTCATCCGTAATTTTATTCTAGCAATTTTGATACCAACGAATCACATTGACGAGATACGGTGAGTAGCGGGGATTCCCCATTCCCTAGACGTTCTTTATTTGATTTGATATCTTTGTACTTTGTCTGACGATTGTGACAGGATCGCCAAAGGCAAAATTCTCTCTTTTCTTTTCTTAATAGCCAGGTTGATTTGAACAAGCACGGTCATTCGTCCTCCCTGTGTTCGGTAACCCGCTCACCGCTATACCGTGCGCTTGCGGTAAAACTACAACCGTTCTTTGGGTTACATTCCGGAGCGATCAGTAGGCCACATGGTCATGTGGGAGAATTGTGGCTAATTTGATGCTTCGTTTTACACGGTCGTTTCACGATCGGCACGACCGTGTCGATTTAAGGAAATCAAAACAGCTCGATCCCGTCTACGTCGATGCGTCTGCAAAGATTAAAGGGACGACACGACCGTGTCTAAGTCGCCACGATCGTGTGGACGAGGACTATTACGTTGACAATCGACACGGTTGAGGAACATCCGTGTGACGTTGTTGTTGGTCAAAACGACCACGTCATGGTCTAGACACAACAGTGTCATCTACGACACGACCATGACACGACCGTGTCGTTTTATAAACTGACGATTCTTGCAGTGATTAAAACTAAATCTGACGCGATTCTAAAACTAAATCCTATCTAATTTAATTAATATTTCTACCTTAATCAGTCCTTCACTAGGTCTTTGGCCCTTCTTCTCCTTTAAGACCCTCTGAAGATATCTCCTCCTTCTTCAACGGTGCTGGGGTTTGAGTTGGGTTGTGTGCGTGCGAGTAAGGGACGAAGAGGCTGGGCTCCTTTGTGTTTTATGTGAGCTGAGATGGAGGGGGAGTGCTCTTTCCTATTTTTCTTTTCTTTTTTCCTCCTTTTTCTTCAATTTTTTTCTCTTTTAATCCCTCATATAATCCTCATCACCCCTCAAATCTCTTCTTAGCTTGACATGTGTCGTAGGGTTAGGTGTGGGTTTAGGAGGTAATGACACCTCAAAGTAGGAGGTGTTTCATTAGATATTTTTAGGATTTAAGTTTTGGAAAAATAGAAATACCTTGGTTAATACCATTACCCAACCCAAATACAAATATGTCCTCCAAATACTCATCCATTTAATTTTCAAATGATGCTGATGTGTTGTAGATTTCTGGGATGGCGAGACCTGGCTCCTCCCTGACTGTATTGCTCACATGGTGCCTTACCTCTCCTCTGCTTCTGTCCTGAGTGGTTCTGATTTCTGGGCATGGTCTTCTGATAGTGGCTGCTCCCATCGTTCGGCATGGTCTGTCACTCGTCGTATCTCCCCCTGATCACCTCGCATCCTTGATTTGGTTCCCTGGGCACACTCCCAAGTTCTCCCTCACTCTGTTGTGTTCCCTCTCGGACCGTCTTCCTACCTCTCATCAGCTTGCCAGACGTGGTATCCTGGCATAGGCCCCCTGCACCCTCTGAGCTCTCACCCTGAGTCAGCTCGTCACATCTTCTTTTGTCGAGACTATAGTGCCTTTATTTGGGTGGTTTGTAAGCTTCTGGTCGGCCTTCATTCTCTCTTCAAATCCATCATTGTTGATGCTCACATGCTGAGATGGTGTTTTGGAGCACATGGAAAGACCTCTCCCAGGGGCAGGCTCTCTATGCTAGTCTTCTCTGCGGTCGTTTTGCATATTTGGTGGGATAGAAACAATTGGAACTTCCGCTCCCGGTCTTCTCCCAGTGATGTCCTTCTTTCTAGGATCTCTTCTGATGTGTTGGATGCCATGGTCTCCTGTGACCTTGAGGATATAAGTTCCAAAGATCTTTCTATTTTTGGGAACTGATGACTCTCTTAGGCCAGTTTTTTGTGTGCCTACCCAGTATAGTTTTTTCTTTTCTTGGTTTATGCTAGGTAGTTATGGTTGTAAGGTGACTGCTTCCCAGCCTCTCCCATACATACTCTACTTGTTGCACCCACCCTGATGTCGTCTCGTGTTTATATTTATATACACACTCACTTACTTTTCAAAAAATATATTCAAATGATGTTTAAAAATTATTTAAAAATTATTTTGACATCATAAAATTAGAGAAAAATTCTAGAAAATTCCCAAGATTTAATTCGTACGAATGCGTCCCAAAATACATACATTATACTCGTATATTAATACTAGGGCTCTTACAAATCGATTCCACAGAGCATTCTTTTGTCAAGGTCTGAATTATGCATCAGATGGGATTTGGTCGGAATCCAGATCCGACCCCCTGACGAGCTTCTCGTTTTACAGATCACAGATGGCATCATCCAGTCGAAGCTCCACTTCAGCGTCTTACCACTCGGCCCCGAGCACCCTCACACCAGAGCCCGCTCGGTCGATCGATCCCGAAGGTCATCATCGTCTTCTACGTCAGCGACAACCTTCGGAGTACCATAACTTCAACCAGTGGTGAGAAAACACCCCGAAACAGGAAGCGCTCCATTGGGTTTATTGTGTTGGAGAGCGGTTACGCCACGTCAGTTGGATCCCCCTCCCCCACTCTCCTATGTAACCGATTTATTTAGCTATGAGCTGGATTATTTGGATCTTAGCCGTTCACCATAAATGTGTCCCATGATAAAGCGTCTTCTTCAGCACGCCTACCATAACCTTTCCCTGACAAATCTGGTGACACGATGGTCTGTTATGATTGTTGTTATGTGCATGCTGGGTGGACCCACTGATAACAGCTTGGAGAGAAGTGCGGCCCATCCGACTGAGATCATGCCACTCGTGGTTGCACGGGTTGACCTTGCCAGGTGGGCGAGTGCTGAGGCTGCGGAGTGGACGAGGCCGAACCCGAGGAGGTCGTCCTGTAGAGGGCCACCGTTAAAGGACTGACATGATGGAGGTCGTTTCTGTTGAGTTGTTGTAACAGCCTGTATTTCTAGACGTGTTTGAGTTAGTACGTGCCCGTATTTTTATTCGGTCGTCCGTGTGTTTTTCGTCTGTACGTTCCTTTCTTCTACGCATCGTCGCAAGCGCGCCTTGCTTTAGAATTCTTACCATATCGTAATTAGTTACTTTTTAAAACCCTAACTAATTACTCTTAACCCCCAACCCAACACCATTACATCCGAGCGAAATATATCGGTGAGATCCAACATACGTATTTACTCCTCCCCCACATCCAACTCTCCCTCATCAACTTGCAACTCTTCTTCACTGTTCTTAAATCAATAGCCAATAAAAACAAACGGTAGCAGCAGCATCCTCCTCCCCTCTCTCTGATCAACCCAAATTCCTCCACTAACAACAATCAATAAACCAATTCAAAAGCCCAAAATCAAATTCAGCCACAATCAAATCAAAACCAAACAGAAATCAGAAATTGAGAGGAGGGAAGATCAGAATCAAAATTAGATCTGAAATTCAGATCTGAAGCATAAATTTCATCCCTTTTCTTCAGCCCTCACCCTCCTCTTCCAGTAGCTGAACCCCCTGCCTAGGCCGCGCCGCCGCCGCCTGCCGTCGGTGCACTGCTGCCCTGCACCATCGCGCGTGCCTGCGCGCCGCGCCTGATGTGCAGCTGCGTCGCCTGCACGTGCCTCAGCCGTCGCCTGCGTAGCTGCCCCCGTCGCTATCCCTGGCCGCCCGTTGCCATGCCAGCCGCTCCTCCAGGCCCCACCGCCCAGCTCCTCCAAGCCGCTACCCCCTTGAATCCCCATCTGCATCAAAGAGAAAAGAAAAGAAAGAATAGACAGAAGAGGAAGAATAGAAAGAACGGGAAGAAGAGAGCCAATTATGAAAAAGGGGCGAGGTTATTGGGTTTGGGTTTTCTTTTTGTTGTTGAGTTATAAGTAGCTTATTGGGTTAATAAGTATTGGGTTTGATAAAGTTATTGGGTATGGGTTTAAGTGAAGTTATTGGGTATGTGATCCTTAGCTTATTGGGTAATGAGTTTTATTGGGAAATGACTTATTGGTTAAATGAGTTATTGAGTTTAATTGAGTTAATTGGTTATTTTGGTTATTAGTTTAATTAAGTTATTGTGTATGGGTTTATTTGAGCTGTTGGTTCAATTGAGTTTAACTGGGCCATTAACTTATTGGGTTTAATTAGCTTGTTGGGTATTGGGTATGAATCATTAACTTATTGGATTATTGGTTTTGTGAGTTATTAGTAAGTGGGGTTTGGGTTATTTTTTAGTTAATTGAATGATGTGAGTTATTTAGGATTAGAAAGTTACAAGTTTTTGAATTATTAAGTTATACGTCTTGAATCATTAAGTTAGTAAGTTATTTTGAGTTGTTAAGTTATTCAGTTTTTAAAAGTTATTAAAATGTTGATTAAGTTAATTAAGTTATTTAAGATTTTAAAATGTTAATGATAGTATTCAGTTAACTGTTTATACTTTAAGTTATATGCTTAATTATATGAATGATTAATAAATTAGTTATACGAGCTAGTAGTTGTATAACTTCTTATTATCCATTTATCATGTTGAACACACAGAAAAAACCGACTTTACCATAATGTCATGTTTGACAAGACGAACGCAGCAACACCAAAATCACCAAACAGGCAAGTGTGCACTTTCTACTGGTTTTAAATACCGCGTCTTCTAATGTGACCTCAAACTGCATACTTTTGTGTACTGCGAGATAAAAACATGTGTGTGCGTGTGTGGGGACATTTTAACTAATAATGCCTTGAACATATATGAACCTCTTGAAACAATTGCTACTCATAGAACGTGAGGGCCAGTTTGGCTAATCACAGATTTTGCATGCCAAGATTTGGATATTCCCGTGGGCCGGTTTGGCTAGTCTGGCTCATATCCAGTATTACAACTTTTGATGACCAGTTTGGCTGATTCAGCTCATTATCCAGAAAGTACACGTGGGTGGGGTTGGGTTCACGGGCACTAGTCGGAAGTAAACATGTCACCTTCAGGGACACTTGAAGGTAGATTAACTTGCTTGCCGCCTAACGACGTGAACCTTAGTGCACTAAATGCCATGCTAATATAGAAATCCGTTCTTACTGCTTAGAAATAGAACTGCCATACTAATGTAATCTCTGTATGAACCGCGTAGAAATTGCAATTGTTTGTTTATTTATAAATGCTTAACGGTCATGTAAACTATTTCGAAAACCTTGCCAAGGGTCCTAATCATATTATTGCTTGCCAAGGACCTTGCTGACATACATTTCTATGTTGATTGGAATGTATGTCAGGACACGAGACAGATTATATTGAGGACGAGCTGATTGAGGGAACTGACCCACTGGACCAGGAGTACGCTAATCCAGAAGTTCTCCCCATGGAGGATTAGCTGTTGATGAGCATTACCTACTGTTGCTTAGGATTTCATTTACTGCATTTCTGTAGGGGTGTGTACCCATCTTGGTAGAATTATGTTGTTGTAGGCCATGCTTGGGGTCCTTATTACTTTTATGCACTCTATCTGAATGTTGACTTAAATTCTTAGTTATTTCTATTGTTCTGAAATGCATGCAAGTTTCTGTGTATGGTTTTATTCACAGATGCTTATTGGATTTTGAAGTTTCACCGCTTCAGCCCATGCGGACCAGCTCGCGTCCTCCGCTCCCAAGTATAATGAGAAGCGCGACGTGACAGTTGAGCTACTGAAGGAGCCAGCCTTACGAAGGCCGTCCTTATGGAGCTACGCCGTTGAAGGAGCCGATCTCGGGCGGTCGTCCTTGTGGGCACTGTCGGTGTCTGATCGGGCTGACACTTAAGCCGATGCAATGTGGTGAACTGAGATGCGTATATTTCCCGATGGGTCCCATTTGTCTAGCTCAGTAGAGCCCCACTATTGGTGAGCTCTAATGAAATGCCATATACAACAAAAACGAAACTTTTAATCCTTAAATTAGGCAGAAATTTTTTTTGGATTCACTACATGTTTGATGTGTTTGGATTTTAGAACATGAGAAATCGATCCGTTTTAGGAAAAATGTGGACCAAACTTTTTGATTGACGTATAATACAAGTGCTGGATACACGTTATGCCCAAATACCTGTTAGCTAAATCTAAGTTAGTGATCTAATTCCTTTTTTTGGTTTTGTTGTTGGTGGGGTTGTGGTGGGGGCAAGCTTAGGATTACAACCTGTTAAATGATACTTGCAAAATATCCAGACGTAATGAATACGGCATACTTGCCTTTAACTTCCAACACAACTGCATACTGCGTGTGATCATCTGATCAACAGAAAGAAATTTAAATGCAATAAAATACACAAGGGGAAGCAAGATTTGATTACGAGTGAGAGATGAATGTCTGTATGTGCTGAACCTTGCACCTCGTGTCTCTGTTGCTCAGTATCTGTAATTCCTTTTGTCCAAAGCTTTCAGGCATTTCAGTCAGTTGAATTAGCTGGAGGCGATTGAGATGTTCGATGCCTGCAGGAGGCTCCTCTAGCTTTGGGCAGCAAGCAAAGAACATCTTCTCGAGTTCTGGCATTGAATACGGAGCGATGGTCACAGTCTTCAACTCTCTCAGGTGGAGGATCGACAGCTTCTTAAGGCTCGGAAAGCAGTCCTCATCGCAGCATAAATCAGTCCCATCGTAAGCATTATATAGGGAGAGTAGCACCAGGTTCTTTAGATTTTTGAGTTATTTGAGAGGATCACCGACTAGCTTGCTGTCCCATAGGTACAAATAGCGGAGTGAGAGAAGCGTGCTTACCCAGTCCAGCAAACCAACCATGCGCCCTCCGAGCTTGAGCTTGTTGAGATGACGAAGATATCTCCGGTCTAGTTTCAGGTCTAGCTCTTCCCCCCAGTCACATTTTATGTTGAGACTGCACAAGTGACTCATCTTGTTAATCGATTTACTCAGCTCCTGGGAGTATTTGGCATGTGCCTTTCCGACTGATAGTTTTCTCAGTTTCACCAGGTATCCCAGCTGCTCGCAGAGTCCCTCCGTAAGCCTGGCCCCGGCTAGAGTTTGTAATTCTGTGAGCCACATGACTCCTTTGGACAGCTTCACCACCATGTCCATAAACGAACCCCCCATGTACAGATGCCGCAATTTTCTCAAGTACTGAAGATCAGGGAGCTCTCGAACATTCGTTTGCCTGATATCTAATGTCTCCAGCTCGACAAGACGTAGCAGAGATTTCGGAAGGGTAACCACGTCTGTTCCCCTTAGTCCGAGATAGCGGAGAAGGATGAGGTCTCCAATTTCTTTTGGGATGGCCCGAATGCGAAGCCCTTGCAGTTCCATTAAACGCAACATCGTGAACTTGAGAGGCAAACGTGCAAGGTGAAGAGACTTTGTAACGACTGGTTTTCTTGTATCTGGAATTATTATATTATATATATATGTTTTGGAGGATTTTCTCCTCATGTGTGGTTTTCGTCTCCGTAGCTTTCGTTTTCGATCGTTTCGTCGTGATTTTCTAGCTTCTTCTTTAGAATCATCGATTTCGGAGTAAGTCGTACGTGACGGGCTTCATAACGGTCATATCTTACTGTTAGATCAAGCCTAGGAGTCTTAGGAATCGATCCCGGAGCTTCGCGCTCCATTTCGGAACTTTTGGTGCACGTTAGCCGGTGTAAGAAGGGGCACCGACCGACTAGATGACGATCCAGTCGGTCTGAAAACCTTCTTGAACCGACTAGTGGGCTTTGTTAAAATGTTCAGTAGTTACTGTTTATCGTTAGTCGGTCTAAGAACGTTGGTTGACCGACTAGATTGCAAACTAGTCGGTCATCAATGCTTCTTTAACCGACTAACTCATTAACTATTTTTGACACTACTTACTGTTTACTTCTAGTCGGTCTAAGAACGTTCATCGACCGACTAGATGTCAAACTAGTCGGTCAGTATTTGTTCTTTGAACGACTAACTCTTAGTTCAGGTTTTCGACTGGAGCTACTGTTTACGCTTAGTCGGTCTGCGTTGGTCAACCGACCGACTAGTTCTCAAACTAGTCGGTCAACAGTTGTTCTTTGACCGACTAAACAACGCAGTAAACCCTAGTTTTGCCCTAGCCGCCACCAAACTCTATAAATACCCCTCCAAAAGTTTTCTTCTTCTTCCTCATGACCTAAAACCCTAGTTTCTCCCCCATTGAGCCCCCTACTACCTCAAACCCTTATTCCTTCATCCCAAGCCCAAAATCCATCATCCAAACCCTCCCTTAACACATTCCACCTCTCATCTTCCCCAAACCTTCATCAAACCCCCAAAATCCACATCAAAACCTATTTCTCCAAACTTCTCCATCCATTTCCAGATCTGAACCCTAGGTTCCCCGGAGCGTTTCTTCTGTCGCCGTGGTTGCTCGGCATCATTCTTCCATTTCCTATACGGTAATAATCGATCTCTTAATGTTTTCATAACCCGTTGTGTTTTTGTGAAACCCTAATGAATGAATGTTGTTTTGGTGGTTGTTTCTCCATAACAGCGACTCCCCCGTAAATTAGCATCCGTGAGACGAACCCACGTTGATCGTCATCCTCGGTGCTAGGCAAGTGAAACTTGCCACTTAGGGTTTTAGGCCATGTTTTAGGCCATTTGCTCGTTATAGGCGTAAAAGATACTAGGCGACGAAATGATACTCGCCTAGGCGCAAATTTAGGAACTAGCTTGACAACGAAGCTAGATCCGACATTTATCATGTTGCACAAGTACCATGTCATGTTTAATTTCCATTAACGGTACGCAAATTAATTGTCATGTCATTGCATTCTTTAAGTGTTTCCGTGATTACGTAGCTTCGCTACAATGCTTGTGTTCCTGGCTCGTGTTCCAGAAGCGGGCCATGTGTTGGTTGATAGCCAATGCCCGAACTACTTGTTTCCGGCTAGGTGCACCCCTACGCCAAATGCTTATGAGTCGTGAACTAGAATGCGAGCTCCTGTGCGGGGCAACCCTGGCTCATTTACTGAGCTCGTGTGCGGGGATCCTGGCTCGTTCTCATGTGGGTATTGGGGTAAGAGTTAAGCGGCCAATCAGCTGGGAGTCTGCCCGATCAGCAACTACAGTGGTAAGGCATAAACTCTGGGTTTTGGGGTTATGTTAAGCTGCCAATCAGCGTGAATGCCAAACCATTCAGCTGTAAGGCGTAAACATCTACAAACAACTTGAAACGTGACTAGTGAATTGATTGAGATTGTTAGTAGCTTGGCTACTCTTGACTTGTCCCAATAATTGTTCTCTTGTACTTATTGTTTCACCATGTCTTGCTTGCGCACTCATGTTATAACTGCCATGTCATGCATACTAAAACTGCTAGGTTGTTAGTTTGCCTTACTTTCAGTTTCCTTGCCCAAGTCTTTTAGACTTGCTGACATGTGCCCCTTTACTCTTTGGGTGACACATGTTAGATCCTGAGCCTGAGTACTTTGTTGAGGACGAGGTGTTTGCTGATGCCGAGCCCGAGCCTGTGTTTGGCGAGGAGTACGTGGACACTGGGGACCAGTCCTAGTGTCTTCGTTGTGCTTTCCCTTTTGTTTAGACTGCTGTTTTGTTGTCGGTGTGTAGTACCTATACTGTGTTACGTTGTTGCTTTTGTTGGCCTTGTTCTGGGCCTTTAGACTCTTTCTTTTAGCCTGGTGGCTTTTCTGGATATAAAACTGAATTTGGGCCAATACATAAATAACAATAATAACACACACTAATAACAATAATAACACTCACTATGAGAAATTAAAGGCGCCAATACATACATACATATTCAGTTTTATATCCAAGTCATATCATCTTTAACCATATAGCCATCTACGTAGGAAATTACTATGCACACAACAAAATTAATATACACACTACGAACGCACACAAGCAAGCATACACTACATATCAAACAAAAATACATACCCTTACTGTATATGGCACTAGGGCCATTACATTCTACCCACCTTAAAATAAAGTCTGTCCTCGGACTTTCCAACTTAAGGGCGTAGCTAATGGTGAGCAGATATATACTGTAGGGTCACTCTATCACAATCATATACTAAGATAAAGCACACCGAAAAACAAATACTTATACAAATTGTCACGCCCCGCTTCCCATTATACTTGGGAGCGAGGACGCGAGCGGGCCCGCTTAGGTTGGAGCGGTGAAGCTCGAACCCAATAAGCGTCTGTGAAAACACCTTTTCGTAGGAACTTGCATGCAACTCAGAACAACAGAAATATTAAAGCCAACTTCCAGATAAAGTACACAATAATAAAAGGGCCTCAAGCATGGCCTACACGGTAGCGATACAGATAAAGTGGGTACACACCCTACAAACAACAGCGGTGAAAAGTAAATAGCTGCAGCGGTGATAATCGGCTCTAATCCATGGTAGGGTGGACTTCAGGATCGCAGAATCATGGCCTATTGGATCACTCTGATCCAGCAACTCGTCCTCCAGACGCAAAAGGAGTAGGGGCTTACCTTCGCTTAAGGGGAGGAGGTCTTCACTGTGCAGGCGGCCTCCGGCGGCGCGGCAGGCGGCGCTTCAGGCGGCCGGCGCGACGGAATCCGGCGGGCGGCGTGTGCAGGTTGGTCGGCGGCGGGGCTCGCTGGGTGCGCGCGCTTGTTTGCAGGCGAGGAGGAGTTCGGCCAAGGGAGAGGGAAGGTTGAGAAAGGAAAGAGGAAGAGGAGGAAGATGAAGTTGAATCTGAAGTTTATTTTCAGATTGTGGTTGTTTAAAATCAGATCTAGGGTATTGATGTTTGAATTCGGAATTTGGTTTTTGGATCTGAATTATTTTCAGATTGGGTTTGTTTTCCTCTCTTCCAAATTTTCAGTTTGAGTTCCGTTGGGAAATGGATTTTGGAAAGCAATTTTGGGGAATTGATGTTTGGAAAGTTTGTTCCTGGTTTGGGAACCTGAGAAATTGGTAGGTTTAATTTGGGAAAATGGTTTGAAGGGTTGTGATTGTGGTTGTGGATTATTTCTGGTTTGAGAAAATTAAGGCTGATTGGGTTGGGGAATTGCAGATGGTTGTTTGCAGGGATGAAGATGGGAAGATGATTGTTTTTTTGGGTTTGGGTTGTCGGATGGAGCTTGAGGCCACTGTGTGATGAAGATGGAGGGGGAGGGAAGTCTGCCTTAAGAAGAAATTTTGGTAGAGACAATTATAATGTCGTTAGGTAGTTGATTAGGACTAGGTTAAAGATGTTTGTTGACTAACGAGGGAAGAGAATCGTGCTAAACTTTTCCTCGAAAACTTAAACGTGTTTGTTGCATGAAGAATATTTAATCAGTTAATTAAGTAATAAAATGTAATTATTAAATTAACAAACGTAATTAGTAAAAATAACAAAAATAATTAACAAGATAACTAAATTAAAGTTTTTAATTAAACGTGATGATTAATTAGCGATGATACGGCAAATACGGAAATACAGAGTCGCACACGCGCATAAAGAAACGCATGGACAAAAACTAATCCAGATGTCCGAAAGAAAATACCGATACACACGACTAAAGCACGGCTAAAAATACCGGCCGTTACACAAATACTTCGACCAGGTATACTGACTTACATCCATACGTATACTTGTACTATTATACATTATCTCATATTCATACACCCTCAAACATCTATTGCAAGTATACATCACATGGTCACATATATTATCCATACACACAAATATACACAATATGATACTTCATATACATGGCTGATAGAGCACTGCATATGCACATCTGTACTAAATCACGGGCATACAGCATGTATAACCCATGGGTACAGCCAACTCACACCCACACATACATATCACTATTTACAACCATAGAATATCACACATATATATCACTATTTACAACCATAGAATACCACACATTATACAATACACCATCTTTACCATCTCACACCATGCAAACAGAGACACATAATGAAACACAAGTCTACTAGTGCATGGACTCACGCCCACACATGCGAATATACAATCACGTCACACCACACGTCACATACAACTCTTGCCAAAACACATGTTATATATGAAACATAAGCAGATCATGACGGATGCTATGATAGGAATCATAACATGAAGCACATGCAGGCCATAACCAGTATTATGACATGAAATATATCATGAAACACTCACATGTCATAACTGACGTTATGACATGACAGACTAATACAAGCACAACCAGTACCTTCACATATACACCAATACCATCACACACATTTATATCCATGCAACAGCATAGGTACCCACAAACAGGTACACGCGTACATGTTCACAACCATACATATGAGCAAGCATCTAGCAAGCAAATTACCACCTCTATACATAGACCATCGTAGGCAAGCATAAACTCCTATGCTTCCTCTAACATTCCTACTCAAACCTGAGCAGAGCGCAGAGGCTCACACATAATATGCCTATAACACACGCTAGGTATATACACACTACATACGTCTCATGCAATACAATAGCTTTCCTAAACACACAGCTTATAGGTCAACCATCCGCAATCGTATATACTTTATAATATCAACATTCCGACCCATATCCATACAAGTATAAAAAATAGTAGCTATAGCTATATCTGCAGCTGCATACACGAGTATATTAGAGAGATATACTCGACCATAAATATCGGATGTGTGTGTGTGTGTGTGTGTGTGTGTGTGTGTGTGTGTGTGTGTGTGTGTGTGTGTGTGTGTGTGTGTGTGTGTGTGTCGGTAAACACATGAGCACATATGCACACATACATGCATCGGCACGAAGTCATCTATACATATAAATATACTCAACCAACCATCCAAGTCTAACCCAAGTATACTCATATACCAATACTCACCCGCCTCATATCTGCATAGAAACATAGTATGCAGACTTACAAATACATACAAGCACATATAGATATGATAACCTCATATACATACACATGCATCTCTATATATAGATATAGACATACGGCCATGTATGTCTCCTAGTATATATCCAAGCACACACATACACGTTATCACATAAAATCTCATACAACAATACCCACCCACACACACACACACACACACACACACACACACACACACACAGAGATATTCATATAATGATATATCTATTCAAACACCGGTGCAAGCGTATCCGCTTACAACCAGACGTGCAACCATATACATCTTCTATATAAATATCAAAAACACAACTCTAATACATGTAGGGCATGCCTACTCATACCAGAGTGGGTCACAAAGATACGCACATGGATCAACATAATCAGCATGTACATATATATCTCATACTACAAATATAGACGGCATACCATATATTAACACATATACACATGCACCTCTACACTCAGACATACAATCATGTATGTCTCCTAACATCCATCCAACATTCATAGGTGTATCTGCACACAAGATTCACCATATCAATATTAATACACGTAGATAATCATACAAAACTATATTCATCCATATACAGGTGTAAGTGTACCAGCTTACAGCCATACATGTATTATATACTCATCACATACATCAACTCATAACACTAATACTCTTAAGACATATCCACACATACATGGGTGGAGCCCAAGGATCCACTCATGCATCTGCGCATTCAACTTGTGCATATATCACATATAGTATATAACCACTACACAGTACATCTATACGCTACTAGTACCTCAATCAAGTATACAACTCAATTTCACTCACTACTCATAAGTCAACCACGTATTAACACATATACTTCAAATACATTCACAAAGCCACATAAGCATTCGCACATATATCATAGTCATATGCACATGAGTATATCATCTCAATATACGCGACAAGCCATATTCAACACTTATAGAACTACATATGTATATGTACACATACCTACACACATAAATACGTACATACATTCATATTGAATCAACACTCAAATTTCAACCCTCAGGGTTTTATACCTCAAGCTTCTGATATCTGGTCCCATCCTAAGGCTGGACTCTACCCACCTTAGGACTCAACTACTCACACACAAACACTACACATACTATTCCATACACAACCGCAGTGTGGTGACTTGCATGGGCCACCAAAAATGTAACGCCCAGATCCTTGGGATACCCAGGAAGACAAGGTACACGACAAGAACCAAGAACGTATCTGTAGGTCCACTGCGCGCTGTTGGGCATAGTAACAGTAATGCTCAACCACAAACACCAAACACAGACACAAAAGAGTCACAGGCACGCGAAGGCCAACACAGTGCAGCAAAAGGAACAACTCAGTCAACACAACAGAGGGATAAAAACACACATGAAGCTAAACTGACCCATCTGATCCATTTATACAACATAAAGAGTCCAATGACCATATTATACATCAATGTCGCCAACCTTACAACCCTAAGTACAAGGGTCTATCCCAAGCAAAGAAACCCAAAAGTACAAGCTCTCACCATACCCCTCGCCACCCCAACCTATAACTACACCTCTGATCACCAACTTCATCTGCAACCTCAACTCCAACACTCAAATCCAACTACAACGCATGCTACCTGAAAACCATGGGTGGGAACACGTCAAAGCGTGACCTAATAGGAATTCCATACTCCACCCTAAATGCAACACACACTAATGCTACTACGGAGTGCAAAGTGCTACAAGCGAAGGTGTCACATCTAACATGGCAAGCGTAACAAAAGGAAGCACACGTAGGAAAAAGAGAACAGAACCATAGCATAGGGTATAAGGGGAGGGGTGGCGATAGTAATAGTAAATCACAACAAGTACGACTAAAGCATAAAAGAAAGTCAGTCAATCAATTTCATATAATGTTAGCTTTTGGAATCCTAATATCGAATAAGACGTATGGGACTGTACCTCTTCCAACTGTGTGGGAGAGCAAAGAGGACTCCCCATCACGCTAGCCCGTCAGGAGCCTCGGGTACCACTCTACACTCCCCGTCGCGCTAGCCCGTTAGGAGCGCAAATGTACCCACCACACATAACCACAAAAACACCACCACCAGTTCATCCCATAGGCCTACCAAATACTTCAGAATTCTCCCAACCCGTGTCACCCTCCACTAGGACAACTGAAACACTAACTCACCCTAACATGTTCAGGACAACATTGCACTTTCCAATCCCACATATGATACCTAACATTTCCATCTTCAATACACCATCCTTTCATACTCATCACAACATTATGCTTGGAACATTCATGTCATGAAATAATGTTTTAAATGAAACTTAACAATGAGATTTTTGTAAGAACAATGATGAATACCAACAACAACATGGCCACGTAGCCCCTTAGCAATTCCATGAACAAACCTTACCAATGAGTCTCCTTCCATTTAGCACCAATAATAATTAACAAAGAAAGTAAATTCAATATTAACATTTAGTTCAAACATCTCTTTGACAATTCAGCTCGCAAGGGAAAGTGTAGACAGTTATGAACATTGGCAGTGTTCATCCATTTCTAATTAGAATTTGGTAAAGCTTGCTAAATGAAAATTACAGATAATGAAGTCTTGATCTCAGATATCAAATATCAGAAATTTAGGGCCACTGAGCTATTTTATATGGACTGAACCCCACAATGTACAAGTTCTGTTTTTGGACAGAATTGTTGAGCTCTAAAGATTCATCATTTACTGTAACTTGCAGTCATAATATCAGTAAAGGAAAAACATGACATTGTAGATATTGAAGTTATCTGCCAAAATCGACCAAAATCATAGCTTTTGGATTACTACGGTGGGAGATATCCTATTTTTTGTGACAATGCACAGATTCTGGCAGAATCTGACATTGCAACACATAACGGCAGTTTAACCGTAGTTGCAGTCGAAATTTTGGGTCAGTCCCTTCATGAGAGTTGTAGCTAACTTGATAATATTTCCAAATTATATTGTTTTGTGAATTTATCATATGTTGAACAGAAACTACAGGTGTTTTGCTAACAGCCCAGAGTGCAGTGTAAACATTTCCAGCAACAACACCAATAACAATTGATTAGGGTGGAGTCTGTAGCATGGCTTCACATTGTTTCTTAGGAAAACTAACATCTTCTATATGGTAGTATATTGCTAGACAAACAAGATAGCATCTTGACATGCATCCATAATTAAAGGAGCTAAATTTTAATTCACAGCATGCATGTATGCAACAAAATTAAGGGCTTTAACTTCTAAATTAACATGTAAATAATATACTATGTGGAGTTGGTTTTCCTACCTCTTTGAGAATCAAATCCCTCTTCCAATCCATGAAAACTCCACCATCAATCTCCCTCTTCAAGCCCAAAACCCTAACTTTCCTCATCAAACTCCATGAATCCCAAATCTCATCAAGATCCTAACTCTTCTTTCTTTCTTTATTCCTTCCATTTCTTTCTTTTCTTTTTCCCTTTTTTGAGCTGGGAATTTCAGCAGTAAGGGGGGAGTTCGGCCAGGATTTGGGAGAAGAAAGGGAGAAGGGAAAAAAATAAAAGAATTAGGAGAAGTTTGGAGAAGTTGGTAGAGAAAGGAGAAAGAATTTTAATAAATGGGAATCCCCTATTTACAACTTTGCCATTCTCATAAATAAAAGCTCTCTTCTATCTTCTCATAATTCAAGCCCAAAAACAAAGCCCAACACCCACTCCAGCTACTAAAATTATCTAAAGGCCCAAACAATAGTAACAATAGTAATAATCACCATCAACAATAACAACAATAATAAAAATGCTAATACTATTAATAATAACAACATCAACCAGAATGCCATTCATTAGTACTAATAACAACAACAACAACAATAATCTCATTAGAACATAATAAAATATTTATCATGAAAATACCATTTTACTATACACACCAACCAACCAACCAAACATCACTAAGCACACTAATAACAATAATAACTCACTACATCACATCCAATACATCCATACATATTCACTTTTACATCCAAGTCATATCATCTTCAACCATATAGCCATCTACGTAAGAAATTACTATGCACACAACAAAATTACTATACACACTACGGAGGCACACAAGCAAGCATACACTACATATCAAACAAAAATACATATCCTTACTGTATATGACACTAGGGCCATTACAACCCATCTTCCATCAGGCACCTGCTAATTATTCTACAGTCATCTGTGTGTCAAAGTACGTAACTTGCATTTTCTGGGCTTCATCCCATATTGCAAGTCAGTCAACTGATGAAGTCTTGTCAGTCGCTTGTCAAAATACATGTGCCTGATAATTGTTCATCTATCGCCAGAAGGCGCTAGTGTGAAAGTTGCATTTTTCTCAACTCATGTCCATCTCAAGTGACAGTCGCCTGTTGAAGGATATTCAGGCGCATGTGAAGTCTTCTACAGTCGCCTGTCATGGCTCAGATTATAGCCTTTGGGATTTTTATAACCATTGACCAGTCGATTGTCTGTTCTTCATCAGTCGACTGTGGCTGTCGTAAAATACCAAAATCTAGCCGTTGCAGATTTTCTCCTTTGGCATTTTTGATTGGGTTTGAGGGTTCCTTTGGGCTTTCTATATATATGCGAGGGCTGAGTTCATTAGAACTCCTTGAGAATATTGAAAATCATTAGAGATTGATTAAGCCACTCTCAAACTCACTCATTTCCCTCTTAGAGCTCATTCTCCTCTTCATGCATCGAAGTCAAGCTCAAGGGAAATCATCCAAGTGCTCTAAAGCTCATCTCATCACTTGGAGATACTCTTCCATGCCGTCTTCTTCATATTAAGTAAGTTCATCTCATACCAAGGCATAGGTAAGAGTTTATTTGTTTCATTTTGTTTCTTAAACCCCTAATTCTCTTTGTGGGAATTAAATACTCGCTTTGTGGGAGTTTGGTGTCCTAGTGTTGGACTAACCATAATTCTCTGTGTGGGAGTAAGTAATTCTCTGTGTGGAAGTTTGACCCTTGTATATGGTTGGTTAAGTTCTTGTGTAGGACACAATCTTCTGTATGAGGTATCTATTTGTTGGATTGTATTTATTACCTTGTGTAGGATTATAGTAAATATTTGGTGTGGCTGGACGTACCCAAGTTTGGGGAACTAGTGTAAAATCTTGTGTTTGCGTTTGGATATTTGTGGTGTTTAAATTTCTCTTGCGTTTATTATTCCGCATTTGCAAGTTTAATTTTTAAATACGCAATTTGTGCCATTACATTATTCACCCCCCTCTAGTGTGTTGTTGTTAGTATTGCAAGGGTAAGACGATCCTTACAGTCAGCCTGCTGGTGGAGCAGCCCCCAGCCTTACGGCTGATCGTATAGTCGGCCTGCTGGGGGAGCAGCCCCCAGCCTTACGGCCGATCAGGTCTGTGGTCATCCTGCAATGAGAGTGACCCACAACCTAATGACTGATCGGATGGTCGGCCTGCTTGGGGAGCGACCCCTAACCTTATGGCAGACCAAGTCCATGGTCAGCCTGCTAGGGGAGTGGCCCCTAGCCTTATGCCTGATCGGATGGTCAGACTGCTGGGGGATCGACCCCCAGCCTTACGGCAGACCAAGTCCATGGTCAATCTACTGGGGAAGTGGCCCAAAACCTTACGGTTGATCAGATGGTTGGCCTACTGGGAGAGTGGACCCCAGCCTTACGGTAGATCAAGTCTATGGTCAGTCCACTGGGGGAGTGGCCCCTAGCCTTACGACTGATCGGATTGTCGTCCTGCTGCGGGAGTGGTCCCCAGCCTTACGGCCGACAAGTCTATGATCATCCTGCTGGGGGAACAGCCCCAGCCTTACGGCAGACTGAGTCTCTTTTGGCGGTGCCCAGCTTGCTATAAGTGATCTTGTCTATCAAGCGGTACACGAGTGTTTGAAGATAGTTGATCAAGTACATGAGCACTTGTCGGTTTCTTATTAGGAAGTAAAATGATACAGTCATTTGTAAAAATAAGTAGGAAAGCATGAAAATCAAAGGTGGGCAAGCTTTACTTGCACGACAAGAGAGAAGCAAGGTGCCCCTTGGTTCCTTCGTCGGCCCCTTACTCACTCGATGACTCATGGGGAATCTAGAACACTCACCCCCTTCCCTTTGTCCACAGGTCTAGATGATCCTTCTCCTTGGCATGCCTTTGGGGCATCGATGAAATTCATTAGGTGCCCTAAGCTAATCAGCAGGTCAATATCCTTTTTCAAATGTCAACAGTCATCGGTTTCTTGCTTGTAATCCTTATGGTACATATAGTATTTCACCTCGTTCTTTCTACCGCCTTTCATCTTTGGGGGCAGCTTGTTAATGTGGCATTCATTCTGTGCCTGGGTGATTACGTCTTGGGGTGCATTCAAATTGACAGGGGTCGCGTCATTTTTGTGTGGTCGGCTCCGGGGGTTCTTTTCTCCCTTCTTGCGATCGCCTTGGTGTCAGTG
This sequence comes from Scilla litardierei, assembly GCA_030789695.1. Taxonomy (NCBI): domain Eukaryota; kingdom Viridiplantae; phylum Streptophyta; class Magnoliopsida; order Asparagales; family Asparagaceae; genus Scilla; species Scilla litardierei. The sequence continues at coordinate 178,945,888 of CM061142.1, forward strand.
AGCACCATCATTATGCTTGGCCTCCTTTTTTGGCTCGGCAGAGCCTTTGAGTGGGCCTTCTTCTTCTGCCGCCAGGGCTTCCTCTACCAGCATGAACCATTCCACCCGAGATAGGAGTTGATCCAGGTCTTTGGGGGGTCGTGGTGTAAGGACTTCTTGAGGTCTTCATACCGAACCCCTTTTTTCAGGGCCGCAATGATAATCTCCTCGGCACAGATCTCCATGCTTAGACTCTGGTAGTTGAAGCGCAGCATGTAATTTCTCAGCGCCTCGCCCCGTATTTGCACCACATCAAACAGGTGGTCTGAGATATTCTTTCTTCTCTGTCCTTCCATGAACTGTCGGTAGAAGGCCTGGTCGAGCTCTCGGAAGTTTTATGGGAGGCTGTTGTACAATTATCGCGTCGACTTCTGATGAGTGATGTAGAAGCATCGGCAAAGCAGGGCGTCGTTGGCCCCTTGGAATTCCATGTTCCCCTTATTATTCTGGACTTGTTCCAGGGGATTACCCATGCCATCGAACTTTCCCAGGTTGGGCACTTTGAATTTAGACGCACCCGTGTGGAGGTGATCTTCCTCACCAGTGGGTTGCGCTCGTCCACTGAGCCTTCTGAGGGATAGTTGTGTAGTTCGTCATACCTCCGACACTTCGATCACCTATGCTTGCCTACTGTGGCACAGGAGGGATTGCCTCCATGAACATCCGAGTCAGGGATCAGGGTCGATGGTCAGGAGGTCTCCCTTCAGGGTCACCCTTCGTGGTCCGCATGCCTCTTCCGACGCGGACTTCTACATCGACCTTGTCGGCCCTAATAGTGTCGGTCACTACTACAAGAGGTCATGCAGTTTCTCGATCGCTTTAGGGTCGGTTATGATCGTCTGGACGTGGCTGCAGACGGGTCGTCCCAAGTCTGATCACTTCTCTGTCTCTCCTCGCCTCGGGGGGAGATGGGAGTCTGGGATCGCCGAGGGGACCAGGAAGGTGCCCTGAACTGATTCTCCAGGTTCATATACCCTCTGCCATGGTGCACGACTATAGCAGAGCACAGAGTGGGGCACTGTCGTGGGTAGTTCGGGTGCCCCGTCGGAGTCCCCGTCGGCTGGTGTCGCTGGCCAGTGAGTTGCTACATGGTCGCCACCAGTGTTTGGATGCTGGTGTTCATCTCCCTGGCAAATATGTGGAACTGCTCGCAAGTCACTTGGTGCAACTCGAGCATTTCCTCGGCCGAGGGGTTGATGTCTGTGTCAGGTGGCAAATAGCTGCCTTCCTCCATAATAGGCGACATGTAGGGTCCTCCGACGATGTGTTGATCCGTGTTAGGTGTTATGGATTACGTGGGCGATGTTCGAGTTCCCACTGATGGTGCCATATGATTCAAGGTTTTTTCTCACCATATATTAAAGGTATGATAATCTGAAGGTTGTTGCTGACGTGTAAGATGAGGATGACATTCGGGATCGATCGACCGATCGGGCTCTGGTGTAAGAGTGCTCGGGGCCGAGCAGTGGTACGCCGAAGTGGAGCTACAGCTGGACAATGCCTTCAGTGATCTACAAAACGAGAAGCTCGTCAGGGAGGTCGGATCTGGATTCCAACTAAATCTCCGCCGATGATTAAGTCAAACCTTGACAAAAGAGTGCTCAGTGGAATCGATTCCGGCTCGCTGGGAGGCCGTGCATGATTTCTCGGACCGATCTATGGAGGAAGAAATAAATGGTTGAAGCAGATGTAAGGAATATGTATTCCTGAGTGTCAAATATCTAAGATTGGTCCCTATGTCTTCCCTCTGTTGGGTTATTTTTATATGAGCGTTATGTTAACGCCTCCTCCTAAGATGCTCTCGTGTTTATGGCTTTCAAGGCCCCTCCCGTTGCATTCATCCGCATTGATGGTGGGTTAACTGACAATCAATGCTGGCCTGGTTTAGGGAGATGTTTCTCCAATCCCAAAGAGAAGGCGGTCCATTGGACCTTCGTCTCAGGTTGAGCTGCCAAAACCCGTATGTAAGGCTCTCAAATCAGAGCCCAGGGCCGTGATGAGCCGAACGTTCGGTCGCGGTCGACTTGTTTCTCCCCGGCCTGGTTGGGGATGTTGTATCACTTCCTATGGGAGGTTGATTGAATTTCCATCTCTAATTTCCATCTCCGACTTCCCTTTGCAAACCCTAGCATCCTCAATTCCACAAAAAAGCCGACTACGTTTACTATAGTAGTCGACTACTTTGAATGTGAAAAAGAGTGTTTCTCCATGTTGCTCAAAATGGCGGACTACAGCTATATAGGTAGTCGACTACCATTATGGAAATAGTCAACTACCAATAGAACTGTAGTCGATTGCCCTTGCTGTATAAAAAACACACCTCCATGTTTTATGAAAAGCTGTCAATTTTTCCGTTGGGAGTGCATGTTGGTTTGTGATTTTCAATGTTTTTAGCACTATAAATTGTTGGAGCAAACTGCATTTGTCACGCCCCGCTTTCCAAGTATGGAAGGCAAAACATGAGGAGGTCCGCTCAGACGTGGAGCTGTGAAGCTGCAGTCTGATAAGCGTCTATATATAAAACAAATAGCAGGTCCTTGCATTGCGACGAAACAACTATAGTAATAAAGAAGACATAAAAGAAACATCCACCAACAACATCCAGAAATTATTTCAACATTACAGAAAAGTCACAAAAAGTACAAGTCTGAACAAAAGGCCTAAAGCATGACCGAAACAAAAGCAAAGAGAGTCAAATGCTACGCACCGAAACCTAACAGCAACTACTAAAAAGTAAACAACAACTAAAAGAGAGTCACCAGCTGAGACTAAGGGTAGGACCGAAATCCTCGAACTGGACGTCAGCAACCTGTCGGCAACTAAATCAGGCTCAAAACCTGACATGTGACACCAAAGAGAAAAGGGCACATGTCAGTAAAAGTCTCCCAAGGAAAAACGGAGGACTTTTATGCAAGGAAACATAAGAGCAAAAGTGTACAACTAGCAGTTCTAAAATAATGGAGATGACATAACATGAATGCAGCAGTTCAAACATGAACATGAATGTAGCAGTTTAAGATGAACATGAAAGGTAACATTTGCACGACACGTTGCAAAAGCTACCAACCCGATATCATGATTTCACGATAAAAACATGCATTCACATTGTACACATGGTTTACTCCTTACAGCTGAAGTGGCTGTATAGGCACACTTCTACGCTGCGTGATAGCTTAACACTACTCCTCCACGTGTATGTCTTCTGGATCACGAGCCAGGAAGTGTTTTCAATATGAACTGACGCCCATCTTCTGGATCACGAGCCAGGAAGTTTTTTTTTTCAATATGGACTGGCGCCCATCTTCTGGATCACGAGCCAGGAAGTGTTTTTCAATATGGACTGGCGCCCATCTTCTTGATCACGAGCCAGGAAGTTCTTTTCAATATGGCATAGGGTTGTGTCTGCAAAGAAGATGCCTAGCCTCAATGGTTACAATTATTGTAGCGTGTGCCACGCAATCACGATGAAACATTTTGATGCATGACATGACATGTCAATGAGCAGTTAAAGTGCGTACCGTTAATTGAAATTAATCGTGACATTGCAGCATGAATGAAAGCATGGTAAAAGTGTCGGATCTAGCTTCGTTGTCAAGCTAGATCAAGTCGGGTGTCGGATCTAATTTCATTGTCAAACTAGATCAAATATGGTCGTCTAGGCGACTATCATTTCACGCCTAGTCTCTTTTACGCAATTTACAAAAATGGCCTAAAACATGGCCAAAACAATTACTGTTCAAGTTTCACTTGCCTGAACAATTACGCTGAAGTCACGATCAACCAGAGTCCAAAACTACCTATGTGCGCACAACGCAGTCCAGCCTACAGTCCCAATTATTAATCTTGATTAGTGAGTTACAAAAACAATTAGAAGCTACGATTTTTAGTTTGATTAACAGGCAATGTGGGGGGTTCCTACGGAGCGGGTCTTACCTCAACACGACGCGAGAGCTACTCTAACGTCGGGTAGCGACGTCAGGGGCTGGATTCTGGTAGCGTGAATGGTACAGAACGAACGGTTCTCTGATGATAAAACATGTGTCTGAATAAGTTTGTTACGACGGAACTAGAATTTTAGGCAAACCTAAAGATGTCTAATGATCCTATTTTAATTAGATCATCTATCCTAAGATGGGTTCACATCAATATTAACGTTACAAGCATGCTAACATCATTATATTACGTCAACTTGTTATTCAACATTTACTTGCGGTTCAAAACTATTAGCAATCTGATCTTAACGTGTTCTAAGTGAACGTTACTAACCGATATGAAGAGATGTTCCCACGAAGCTACCAGGTGATCGTCGCGAGATGTCCACGGCTAGAGGATGGTCGTCACGCGTGGACAGCGGCTAGGGGTGGTCATGTGTCGCTGCCGCGCGAAGGAAACATCGCTGCCGTGGCCTCAACACGTCGGGGGCTGTCGCGGACGTGGACAGGGCTGGGCGGCGCCTCTGTCAGTGCTAGGCGATGCTGTTGCACCTGGGGGAATGCTGTCGGCGTCGTGACAGCGCCAGAGGGAACTGCTGTTGTGTGCTACGCTTGGCGGTGCTGTGGGCAGCGCCGACGGCGCTGTGTGCTCCTGCGCCTGGGCGGCGCACTCTGGCGAAGGGGGTGGCTAGGGGCGATAACGGCGGAGCACAAGCGGCGGCCACCAGGGTTAGGTCAGAGTTGGGGCTGGAGGGGAGATGACGAGGGTGAAGCGTGTTCATATTTCATATTTTGTACACGCTTTTCATCATGTTTTCATATACGTTTCATCTCATTCCATGTTGTATATATCACATTTTGGTTCATATTGACTATTGGGTGTATTGTTTGTATTTCAGTTAAATGTCGACATTTCGATGTCTTTTGGAGTCGACCTTGCATTTCGAGACCAAAGCATGCTTATACGGCAAAGATCCGATGGCCAAAGATGAGATTGGAAGATTTGGAGCTTCAACCGATCGGGTGGATAGACCCACCCGATCGATTCATACACGCTTATCCGACCCGATCAGGAAGAAGCAATAAAGAAGACCCCACGCGATCGATTCAGTGATCGAGTGGTCATAACAGTGCTGTCTGTTTTTAAGAGAGCTTCCCAACCGATCGGTTCGCCCCCCGGGTCATCTGGGGGTAGAACCCACCCGATCGGTTGACACTTCAACCGATCGGATGGCTTTTTCTTCCCCTTTCGCGCACTACTGCTCATTCATTGAAGATATGCTATCATTCCAGTGGGAGTTTGGGTGATCTCTTATTTGTCTATTGTCATCATCGTCGTTAGCTTTCCAACGATATGGCACATGCCCAAATCCGATTTTTCTATATTTTTCTGGAATTTTCTGAGCGCAGCTGGGTGCTGAAATTGGGAGCTATCTGAAATTGAACTTCAACCGATCGGTTGGAATTCCAACCGATCTGTTTAGGTCAATTTTAGAAGCTGTGCATCTCTGTTTGCTTCCACCCGATCGGTTGACACTTCAACCGATCGGGTGGTCCTATTTTAGCAGTTTTACTTGGTTTTTTGACCCTAACCGTTAGGGTTTTGATGGGGCTTATAAATATGGAATTGTGCACGACTTGTAGGGAGTTCTCCCCTATTTTTTTCAGTAGCTTTTTCCCCTTTCATGAGAGCTTTAGATTAGGTTAGATTAGGTTTCTATTTGAATAAGTCTTGTAATGGATTGATGGATTCAAATACAAGATAAGTATTTTTTTCTCTTATTTCTATTGTTTTGTGTTATTTTCATTTTGCTTGATGATGAATATTTATTTGGATTTATTGCTTGCTATCATGTTCTTCATCAGTAGTTCTTGATGAACCCTAATATGGGTTAGCGTAGGATTGATGCTTGGGATTTTACATTTGACTTGATTGCATAGCAAGTGTTTGATGGAATGTGTCAATGGGGATTTCTAGCAATCTGAGTCCAATTCATACGACAACACACTAGATGTGTTGGAGGTTGGGGTCCAGATGCTTGTCCTGTCAAGATCCGCTTTGATGTATTGCTAGAAATCACATTCGACCTATTTGGCCATTAGGGTTATGCGGAGGCGTTTTATTGTCATTGGCGGGAGAAAGACTGCCTCTGACCGTCAGGCCAAGGGGAAATAAAACTGGCATTTGATCCTCTAGCCACAGCTCACACCCCTAACGTAGACAATGAATCCTAGCGCGTGGGAACAGCAGGATGAGATATTAGGAGTAATCGTTGCGAGCTTAGTGCTCCCGGAGTCGGTCGGTGTTAATAGACAAGAGAATGCCCACCGACCGAACCTGAGTAGTCCTAGTGTATCATCCTGGGCATCGACCGGAATATCGGGACCATGTGACGCTAGGTATCACTCTTAGAGGCAACGTCTCACCACTAAACCCTAAAATCCAATCATAACCCCAACCGGCGATCGTAATAGATAGGGCACATGACAGGGTGGAAACCAAAGTCCTAGGTTTCCTTTTATATCTTACATCCACCGTATTTCTATTTCGTGACAACCTACCGATTGATCGGGCTAGCTCACCCATTAGGTGAACCGGTTCCTTCTTGACAACAAGCACAACACACGCCTCCCTGAGTTCGACCCCCAAGCCACACTACAACTTCGTGCGCTTGCGGTTATAAATATTTAAATCTGGTATCCCCAATCCCACTGCATATATTGCTAAATCTAGGGGACGTCAAGTTTTTGCCGCCGTAGCCGGGGAGGCGTTCGGTTTGATATTAGCTTAGATTGGGTTCGTTAGACTACGCATAAAAAATACAATAACCGAGAAAAAATTTCCCCCACCATTATATTATCTTTTTTGTTATTCTCTTGTAATATTGACGCTTCTCTCTAGTTTTCTTATTTTTGTTGTCCAGGTATCTTTGATATTACCATGTGGAGACCCAATTTCGATGCTCAGATGGGAGAATATTATTTTGATCAAAGTGCTCAGATAGGACAATACAATCTTGATGAGAGTGCTCAGACGATCGATGAGATGCTTGCACATCAAATTGAAATGCAAGCCAGAATTGAAAGGGGTGATTTTCTATTGGAATCGGTGAATGGTGACCTTGAAACCAATGCGCTCATGCCTATGGCTGCAATGATTTCCAAGGATATCAGTTCTGCTTCTTCATCTTATGGGCAAGAATCATCGCCCGTCATATTACCAGAGCCACCATGTGCCATTGTCGATCTCACATCCTACAATACAGCTATTGCATATAAAGGATGGATGGGTGAAGAGGCAGTGGGGAAAGCAGAAATTGAATCATATGCGCTGCCAGAGGAGGACACATTTAAGAACTTATTGGAGGGCCTCTTGGAGTCAGTAAGGTTCACTGGTTCAGCTAGCGTCACGGTAGGCGATGCGTTTGAGCCACGCTTTGCAGATTTTGTTATGAAACGTGTTTCGGCTGCAGGAACAATTAGGGGAGACGTCCATGTCAGTTTTGATTTTTTGGGGAGTAGACTACTTTTTTGGATTGCTTGCTAGCATTCTCCCCCACTTTATATGTCCCCACAAGTTGACACACATGAGCAGCTGGCATCGCCATTCCAGAGAGAGCCCGCATTGATAGTTTTTGAGGAGGCCTTACACGCGGAGCCAGAGCTTATCGATGAGGAGGTCATGCATCGAGACGGGGACACATCCATTCATGAGGATCCCGAGCACTGCACTCATCTATTAGAGCTTTTACAGCCACCTCATTCTTCCACTGACGCCGAGGAGACTACAAAGCTTATGCATACCGGAGAGGAGGATGTGCGTGAGGACGAGGACACCATGACCATATACGAGTGGTCCACTCCACATCCACCTCCACAGCCATCTCTGTTGTAGCTTCTTCCTTGGTCTGTGGTCAACCACGATGATGTCATTCAGGACATCGGGCAGATGGTGGAGCATGAGCATGTCGCCGAGGAGAATGTGCATGAGGGCTTGAGTACGATGGTCCACTTCATGGAGCCCGAGTCACATCCACCTCTACCGTCACTTTTCACTTCTTCTGCGGCTGAGCATCTACTTGAGCATATTGCCCTATTCAGGGAGATTTTCATACTCATTCTCACTCCACATTTAAGTCTCGCTTTTCACGTCCTATTTCTTTAGACTTATATGTTTTTGACACACCATATCTCTCGCAGGACACATGATCAACTTCCCATGAGGTATGCTGCGGTGTGTCACCACCTGGAGAGCCACTTCTCTTGGAGAGCGAGGATTTAGTCGTCACTAGTACAGAGGATAGCGACCCATTCTCAGGGAGTATTCGTCACCCCTTTATTATTCTTCCATCTTATGTTGACGATTATCTCTGAGATACATTTATTTTGGGAAATAATTTCTTGCCATGGACTAATGCACCTCGTCCTTTACAGGTCACAGGTGGACACCTACTGAGGATGCTTGGAGGTGCATTGCTTGGGTCCATTGGCACACGTGGCACAGCGCTTCTAGTGGAGCCACAGCAGGAGCAGTTAGAGCAGCTACATGCCCTACACGAGATTCTGGATCCGCCTATGCTCAGGTGTATCCTAATCTAGTAGTGTATAAATTTACATCTTTCTAGTTTAGATTAGAATAATCTCGTCTCCTCTCATTAGCGAGGGAAGCGTATCTAGGGTTTGCTTTTGCATTATAATAACCCATCATGTTTTGTCTTTCTATCATTTCACCCCCATCACCCTATCCTTATTTTTTTGGCACTTTTCTTGGCACCGTTATCATTTTTCTCCATGAGACCCTACCACCTCCAAAGGGTGGTGATGCTTGTTTTGCCTATTATTCGCTCTCCCCTTTATCTTTTATGCCATGTATCGGTTTTTCATATTTTTTGGGGATAACTTATATTAGCTTATGGGAGAGTATCACCCATAGTCATTTTTGTTATTTTTGATGATTTCCCCTCCCATTAAATCTTTGCCCTCCCATGAGTGATCTTATTGCATTGAGAGCAATGCAAGCTTTAGCTTGGGGGAGTTGCATTTCATGCATGTTTCTTTTATTTTCTTCCATTTTTCACCTTTTTCATGCATCAAAAATTTTTCTTCTCATTTTTATGCATCATTCCCATCATGCATTTTTCTTTCTCCATTTCATTCTTGCCTGTTTCTAGAGATGAAACCTCATTGATATTTTGCCACTCATGCTTCACTTTTCGCATTTGAGCACCTTTTTCCATCACGCTATTTCTTTGATTATTCAATGCTCATATATGTGTGTTGCCATCTTTTGGGTTTATTTGCTATATTTCGAGATTGTTGGTTGTGATTATGTTTAAGGCATGCTTCTAGCTATATATCATATTTTAATATGCCCCTCTATTTGAAGTTCCTAGATTTTCACGCTTCATTCCCAAGAAACGGTTATTTTACCATCCTACTCACGTGCTTCTAACTCTTGCATGAAATACTATATGTGTACTCTATCGCATGTGTTAGCTACCTTTCAACGGGATTAGGATATACACACCCTTGTCCCGTGCTTGAATTCATGGAGGATTTTCTTGCCATGCTTGGATTTCTCAAAAATTCTCTTTTGTTTTACTTTGTACATTCCCCCTCGTCGTGCATCGTTCTCCCATTTGGGGGAGTGCACATTTTTCATATTTTTGTATAATGGTCCTTCGGGGTTCTTCGTAACCCGACGCCCTAAAGCCATCTGGCTTGGGACGTGTAGGCCGCCCTGCATTCCATTGCGATTCCGCAAGTTTGCAAGACAAAATTATTAAAATAAAAAACAACAAAAACAAACCAAAAAAACTAAAAATATGTATATATGCCACATTCTCCTCTTTTCCTTCGCTCTCCACATTTCCTATATTTGAGAGCGCCATTGTATATAGGGAAGGCGAGAGTTTGTACAAAGTGATCTTTCCACATCTTCTCCATCTCCTTTTGAAAATACAAGCAAGGCAAGAAAGTGTTTCAAAAATCAAAAAACGACAAGTGTGTGTGGTGATTCCTTACATCCTAGAGATTGATAGCTATCCACATGATTCATATCTATTCTTTCTTACTTCTTCATGCATGTATGGGTATCTCGTATTCACCGTTTGGAAGATTTGATAAGAATTTTGAGCTTCCTCATATTTGAGCATATTATCTACTATAACATGCTATGATAGCTATGCTTTTGCCAATGTCACGGTTCTATCTCTTTTGTGCTCTATTGATTTAAACCCATGATGCTATATTATGAGATTGAATTCTTGATTTAGATTGTGATATGCTTTTCCCTTGTGCTTAATTGTATTGGTGATTACATTTGTGGTTTGGAGAGGGTGATCAAGGATTCTTCGCTTTTCTTTCTTGCTCTCGCACCCGGTCTTCATTCCAACTCGTCTTCCTCGGGACGAGGAAGAGTTTAGCTTGGGGGCTTGACGCGTGTTCATATTTCATATTTTGTACACGCTTTTCATCGTGTTTTCATATAAGTTTCATCTCATTCCATGTTGTATATATCACATTTTGGTTCATATTGACTATTGGGTGTATTGTTTGTATTTCAGGTAAATGTCGACATTTCGGTGTCTTTTGGAGTCGACCTTGCATGTCGGGACCAAAGCACGCTTATACGGCAAAGATCCGATGGCCAAAGATGAGATTTGAAGATTTGGAGCTTCAACCGATCGGGTGGACAGACCCACCCGATCGGTTCATACACGCGTATCCGACCCGATCAGGAAGCAGCAATGAAGAAGACCCCACCCGATCGGTTCAGTGATCGGGTGGTCATGACAGTGCTCTCTATTTTTGAGAGAGCTTCCCAAGCGATCGGTTCGCCCCCGGGTCATCTGGGGGAAGAACCCACCCGATCGGTTGACACTTCAACCGATCGGGTGGCCTTTTCTTCCCCTTTGCGCACTGCTGCTCATTCATTGAAGATCTGCTATCATTTCAGTGGCAGTTTGGATGATCTCTTATTTTCCTAGCATCGGCATCGTCGTTAGCTTTCCAACGATAGGTCGCATGTCCAAATCTGATTTTTCTACATTTTTTCTGGAATTTTGTGAGCGCAGCTGGGTGCTAAAATTTGGAGCTGTCTGAAATTGAACTTCAACCGATCGGTTGGGAGTCCAACCGATAGGTTCAGGTCAATTTCAGAAGCTGTGCATCTCTGTTTGCTTCCACCCGATCGATTGACACTTCAACCGATCGAGTGGTCCTGTTTTAGCAGTTTTACTTGGTTTTTTTGACCCGAACCGTTAGGGTTTTGATGGGGCTTATAAATATGGGATTGTGCACGACTTGTAGGGAGTTCTCCCATATTTTTTTCAGTAGCTTTTGCCCCTTTCATAGGAGCTTTAGATTAGGTTAGATTAGGTTTCTATTTGAATAAGTCTTGTAATGAATTGATAGATTCAAATGCAAGATAAGTATTTTTTCCATTGTTTTGTGTTATTTTCATTTTGCTTGATGACGAATGTTTGTTTGGATTTATTGCTTGCTATCATGTTCTTCATCATTGAGTAGTTCTTGATGAACCCTAAAATGGGTTAGGGTAGGATTGATGCTTGGGATTTTACATTTGACTTGATTGCATGGCAAGTGTTTGATGGAATGTGTCAATTGGGATTTCTAGCAATCTGAGTCCAATTCGTACAGCAACACACTAGATGTGTTGGGGGTTGGGGTCCGGATACTTGTCCTGTCAAGATCCGCTTTGATGTATTGCTAGAAATCACATTCGACCTATTTGGACATTAGGGTTACACGGGGGCGTTTTATTGTCATTGGCGGGAGAAAGACCGCCTCTAACCGTCAGGCTAAGGGGAAATAAAACTGGCGTTTGATCCCCTAGCCACAACTCACGCCCCTAGCGTTGACATCAAGTCCTCGCGCGTGGGAACGGCTTGGACAAAATGTTGGGAGTTATCATTGTGGCCTTAATGCTCCCGGTTGCGGAGGGTGTTAATGGACATGGGAATGCCCACCGTCTGAAACCGGGTAGACCTTGCGTATTATCCTGGGCATCGACCGGAATATCGGGCCCATGGGGCACTAGATATCACCTTTTGGGGCAATATCTCACCTTGGGTCAAGTCGAATGCCAAGTGTCATGAGTGCTCTAGCCCGTGTTTAGCGGGGATTCATTTCTTGTCTTTTTTATTTATTTCTTTTATTTCTACACTTCCACTTATATAATCCGCGTAGCTCTCACACAACATAGGCGAGGCTAGTAGCCATTCAAGACATCCACCTCCATGTGTTCGATATACCTGCACCCTACACTAACCGTGCACTTGCAGTAAAATGACACTGCACTCAAACCGTAAACGGGGTGCCGGTCAGAGGGTAACGTCGGAGAGAAATCACGAGGCTAGAAGATGAAGAGGCTGGCAGCGCAAGGGGGGTTCACACAATGAAGAAAGCCCTAGGGCTTGCGGGTTGAAATAAGAGTTGGGTTGCTATATAGGGTTCGTTTTGGGGGGGGGGAGCACTTAAGGAATAGAAGAGAGTGGGAAGAAGAAATGGGTGGAAATAGGGGAGATGAATAGCTAAATCAGATTTTGTTGTTACGTATGAGAGATAGGATTCCTATTGCTATACAACTTGGGGATTTGGGTAGTTTGAGGGTAAGGGAAGAGAGAGTGTGAGAGAGTAGGGTACAGTTAAGGGAAAAATAGGGTGAGCCTAGCTTAGGAAATTAATCATGTGAAACTTCGGCTTTATTATAGTTTGATTGGGGAAATAATGCAAAAGCTGGTCAAATGGAGCCCGATAATTATGAGAAAAATACCGGGGCGACCGTGTCGACGAGAGGATCGAAACTAAGAAAATTGGTCACAGCTAGGGTGACGAAGAACGGAACTAAAAATTAAAAGATCTAACGACGAAAGTGAAAACTACGATGCCTCTTCAAACAAAGTTAATTTGTGAGTGAACGACCCATGAAATGACGTTCCAAAATAATTCCACAAATAAGTGCTCTTCTAGAGGGTCACAACGGCATATCACATCATAGGGTTCGGATACAAGAAGAGATCAAAATAAATACGCGTACGGACAAAAGTACACGCAAGAAAAACGTACGATCGAAAAGCGACAATGACAGCATTTATGAAAAACTTTTATAATAATTTTCTCTTGAGTTTTAAAGCATTTACTCCAACTTTTCTTTCTCTCTTTCTCTTGATAAGAGTTAAGCTTTGAAGAGAGTTTTTCTTCTAAGTCTTAAGCCCATTCATGCACTTGGTTTATCAGTTATCCTAGCCTTCATTGCATATGGTAAGATCATCTACGTAGGTAAGAGTGTAATTGTTTTCATTTTGCTTTAACCAGCTCTCGGTTATGAGAGCACATTGTAAGGTTTACTCTAATTGGAAGGCTTACTCCATCTTATAGAGGGTTTACTCCTTTGTATCCCGGTTTAGGGATTATAACTCTTGTTTGAGTTTTGGTACTGCGGTTAGGATAAGATTAGTGGAAATCCACAGCTTGGGTGACGAGGATGGGACTGTAGTATGCGGAGCCGAACCAGGATACATCTTGTGTTTGATATTACCTTTGTCTTTGTATTGTGTGTGTTGCAATTATATTTCCGCATTTACTTAATTATTTTTAATTAGCATTTTTTAATTGTTACTACACTACTCATCTCGCATATAGTGTGTTGCTTAGTGTTTAGGGATCCTAACAGGCTTATCCTTGTGTCCTGGTATAGCTGATCTATTAATTAGACGGTCTTCCCACAATAATTAGTTTCACAGTTCCCAGACATACATAGGTTCGTTATTATCATCAATCAATCAATATCCATTAAAATAGCATGTGACAAAACCCCGTTCATTTGCTATTATTATAACCCTGCACAAACACCTTCATAATTATAAACTAATTATAATCATATATAGGAAAAAAAAATTAAGTCAATTTTTTCTTACCTAAATTTTCATTATGCACTTCAAAGAACATATTTATATAAACACTTTCACCTAAAACTAAAAAAAATAAAAATAAAGAGCGCTGTCAAAAACTTACAATGATGTGTAATCGAGCTAGATCCGGTCGCTTTTTGTTCTCTGGTGCTCGCTAGTGTCGGATCAGGTGATCTTGGAAGGTAAAGGCTTGACCCAAGCTTTTTTAGTCGAAAAATACGGGTCAGCCGATCTAGGTTTGTGAGGAAGATGAGTTTTTTTGTGAAGTTAGAATAAAAGCTGTTGCTGCTTGGAAGGGGGTTAAGTGTGAATTTTGGTCGCAGATGGCAACCGCGGTCAATTCACTCGTACAAAATTACTTGAAAAACTATAAAGAGAAGCACGAAAAATCATCACAAAAAACTCAAATTTCTGAAGGACCCGCGGATATAGTTGAAATCAGTTTCCTTTATTTCCACTAGAGACCAATGACTCCTAAACAAAATCAAATAGGCAAACAAAATAAAAAGAACAAAGCGCACACACACATCACTAGGCCGCGCCTTCCTCGTCGCCGATGGTCGCTCTGTTATCACCGGCTTCGACCATGTATTGTTCACCCATGCCGAAATGGGTAACCAGGAACCAGACGAAAGTGAGAAGCTCCCCTCCGTTGCTGAGTTGCTGAGCATGGTAATATCCCCTGCAGTGAATGGCTACATAGCACAGCATCTCCAGCAACATAGTGCATATGATCTTCCACCTCTTCTGCTCTTCCACCATCTCCAGCATTTTCGCAAGCTTGCATCCGTCCCACAACACCGACATGCAGCCGTCTCCTTTGATTCTGACTGGCCTGTGGTCGGTGTTGACGGACAGCAGAACTCTGCAGGCATCCAACGCTCCGCGCATGTATCCATGAACTTCTTCACCCCTACTACTGCCGTGGACGACAGCATCAACGAGCAAAAGACCAGGGGGTACATCAAGTAATTGGATAATTCATGTGCCATCTCCCTATGCTTTTGTACCTGCTCCTGTAAATCCGGCGTTACGTTCGTCGTCGTCGTTGAGGGACACCGGTAGCAAAGGTCGGTCGCGATGTGCCAGCTGAGGAGGCTCTCGTCGAACTCTGCATCCACCACGCTCCACCCGACCAGCTCTTGGAGGCCGTCATGGTGCGAAAGAGCCCACTGGCCTCGACAGGCAGTGTAGTGCTTGAAATCTAGGTGCCCTTGGGCTGCCTCGGATTTCTCCGTCAAATCCTCGAAGATGAATTGCTGGAGATGGGATGTCAGGGGAACGTTCCTCGTGCAGAGGTAGTAATCAAGCATCGTTTTCAACCCCATCGTGGCGGCGATACTGTTGATGTACGGTGGCCGCCGGCGGTCCTTGAGACAGAAGCCGAGCAGGTTGTACTGGCAAATGGCGTTGGACCACCTGCATCTCTCCACGGGGCAAACTGCAAGAATTGCCTTCTGCATCCATCGCCAACACTTGAAGTTGAAGCCACCGTCTGGATTTGGATGTATGAGTATGATGGTCCAGTCGGAAAAAAAGAGCAGCACGAGGGAGACGATCTCTATAAGTAGCGCGCCGTAAAATAGAGCGTATGTTATGTAAACTTTGATCCTTATGTCTCCATGTTGCTTGAGGAGATCCAAGTGTTGAGGGATAACGGTGTGCTGAAAGTAGAGCGTGGCAATGGCGGTCGTAATGATGCTCACGCCACGGACGAACACTCCGGTGAATGTTCTTGCGACGGAAGCCTTGGTGTAGAGCACATCGTAAGCGAAGCTGAGCTCGATCTCCACCACTTTGAAGGCCGAGTCGGCTGTCGTGGCGAGGAAGAAGGACCTGCTCTTCTTCCTGTCTTCGAATGTGAATATGCTGTCGACGAACAGGCCTTTGAATTTCTTGAAGAATTCGTGCGCCTCCACAATCTTCGTCTTCTGCTCCTGCGTAGCTGCCTGGAGATCTTGCTGCCGTGGGGTCGACGATGCCGGGCGGACGTTGATGGGGGCGGGCAACCCGGCCCTGAGCCTGGCGGCGTACTTGTTCATAGTGTTTGCGTAGTCAGGGCCGGGGTCCGCGCTTCCCAGCATAGAAATCCTGAGTCCGTACGACCATGCATGCTTCCGCATTTGAGAGCCCACGTCCGCTCCCCGTACTTGGACACCCCGGCGACGAAAACAAGCACCGACGACAAGAGGAGCTGCCCCTCGGGGTAGTAGCGGGCCAGGATGTTTGCGGCCAGAGCCACCTGAACGGCGAGCCCCAGGCCGTGCCGGTGCCAGAGCTGGTTGTCCTCCAATGAGAATGCGGTGATCGCGTCGGGGCCCCCTAGATGCAAGAGGAGGAACGGAGCCCATAAGGCCAGGAGCTGCATCTCAAAATAGGTGGCGTCGTTGTGTTTGTTGCCGTCTGTGCCGTATTTGCTCTGGTTGCGGGAGAGGACCCCGAGGGAATATGTAGCGACGAGGTCCGCGAGAAGGTAGGCGGACCACAGGGTGAACTTCACTAATGGCACCGCCATCGTCTTCCTGAAGTTCGCCAATAAGATTAGAAATATTTGCAATATATAGCAGGCTGCAAACTACAAGTATCCTGATCTCCCAAATGTTCCAGGCATCCTTGAAAGACCTCAGCGCGCCCATCGTTGGATTCTTCACTCCGTTTCGGCGCTCTCCGTCATGGACCCGCCTCTGTAATCTAGATAAAATTAAATTAGGCAGCTGAAATGTTCATCTGACTGGGGCCTCTAGCTACCACACACAACACGGAAATGCTGTAAGCTAGCTCTTTCACTCGTTTTCAACTTCTCCTTCGTGGCAGCGTGACTAGCTGTCGTGACTCCTGACAAAGATAAACCCTCGATGCTGGCTGGTCCTTGGCCTGAACGAAAAAGGTTCAGGATGGGAATTCAACGGAGACACAGTGACCATACAAAATGAAATTATTGGCATATTCATACGTGCTACGAAGCACGACCATCAATGTGCACCATATACATCCAACAGGGAAAAAAACCAGCCACATGTGTCATAATAATGCAGCTACTGCACATGTGATTGTCTAGAAACCATGTTTGTATTCTTGTATCGGGCCATTTTTCATACATCATAATGCTCATTGGATGGCCGGGACCATGCGGAGTCCACTGGTATGGATGGCCGGGACCATGCGAAGAGTCCACTGGTATGGATGGAACTCAGCATGTATAAACTTTAGCGAAAACAACGCTCTCCGACCAATGGAAGTCTATATGTAAATAGTTCTTCTAGAGGTGAAAGGAGTCGTTTCATCTGACTGCACCATAAATTTATCTCAAATGAGTGTTGCGGGGTAAGATCCACGTACAATGAATTTGTATTAAGGGGAACCAATGACACGGTGTTTTTGAGTTGGAAGAGGAGTAGGTAGGCCTTTTACAGGTAATGAGGGGGTTGAGAGGCTGGGCGCTCTTCGTAGGTCGATCTCTGGGACGATCCTACAAGTCCACCGGTGGCTCACCGTTCACCACGAGTAAGACGTCGATTGCACGTTGCTTGGAAGGAGACGACCTGCGCACTGAGCAGCTCGTCAGAAAGGTCGGGTTGGGTTCCAACCCGTAGTCTCTCCGATGCCTAAGTTAGTATTAGGGCTTTGAAAAGGGGGGCTAGACACGTAGGTCGAGCTAAGAGCAGGTCGACCTAGCGTGGCGAGCTATAGTGGAAGAACAAATATGTGGATGACCTTTGCTCTTGTGTGTGAGAGTAAGAGTTTGAGAATCAATTTTCCAACCCTTCTCTCGATGGAGGTAAAGGGGTATTTGTAGTGCCCTATGAAGCTATTGCACATGTACTAGAGGGGTGTGTGTGTGTGAATAATACTTTAAAATAATCAAGAGCGTTATTCCTAATTATTGTGCAAACAAACAAACTACAATGCGGAATAGACTACAAACAACAAGAATAGACAAACGCAAACAAAGCATGTAACGGGTTCGGATCCACCCAAGTCTCCCCGACTTGTTCCCGGTGATCCTACGTCCCAACCACCCGGATCCCCTCCGGATACTTGAGTTAGAAACCTCTAACCCAAGATTTAGCACTATGAAATTCTTGTGAAAAACCTTCACAAGACCAAATCATACACAATATAAATGTGACTCCCACAACCCGGGATCACAACCTCTCTCACAACCGAGAGACACAATTGCAATATCGATTGAAATGAAATAATGAAACACTTACCACAAAATCCTATGCCTTGAGTAAATCTTACCAAATTAGGGCAAAGATGGATTGTTGTGGAAGAAGATGTCACCAAACCCTAGCTCCAAGAAGTTGACCAGCAATGGAAGCCTAGGGTGGAGTATGGTGACTAGAATCAAGCCCTTGGCTTGGAATGCTCACAATGGAGAGAATCTCTCTTGTGGAATTTGGCTCAAAGAGTTGAGGGAGAGATTCTTGGTGAGAAGAGAGAGCTTAGAAATACCTTGAGAAAACTTCTCTCTTAGGTCTGAAATAACTTTGATAATGGACCTCTAACCTTGCCTCAAACGAATCAGGTTTGTATTTATAGAGGCAAGAAAAATCGTGCTCAAAAGATTCCCAACGGTCATATTTCTGAGGCAGTTAGTCGGTCTAAGAAGGATCACTGACCGACTAGTTCCTCAATTAGTCGGTCGGTGATTCAACATGAACCGACTAACAGCTCGACAACCAAAAGAGGAAGTTCAGACATAAAGAACTTGTCGGTCTAAGAAGACTTGCCAACCGACTAGTTTTACAACTAGTCGGTCGGTGAGTGTTCTTAGACCGACTAAGAGTCAAAACAAATAGTCTGATTACAAGTTAAACTAGTCGGTCTGAGAACAAATTCCAACCTACTAGTTTCTCAACTAGTCGGTCGACAAACGTTCTTAGACCGACTAACTCGAAACAGTAGCTCAGGCTGAAATGAGGCAATGATAACTAGTCGGTCTGAGAAGGATTCCTAACCGACTAGATCGTCATCTAGTCGGTCGGAGAACCTTCTTTGACCGACTAATTGATCAACATGGAATGAGCTGAAATGAGCAAGGACATCTAGTCGGTTCATGAAGAGTTACCGACCGACTAGATTAGATCGTCATCTAGTCGGTTGGTACTTCTACATGAACCAACTAAGATGCACTAGAAGCCGAGGGAAGAAGCGATAGGCTTCAGGAAAGTTTCTAATGGCTTCTAAGATAATCCTAGCTCTAAGATAGGAGCGAAATGAAGATTATAATATAAGTCCTACTCAAGGCTTAACATTCTATTTTATAAAGCTAGAAGACAATAAAATAAACATGACGAACCGTCTTCAAAGCTTCAATCTTCGCTCTTGACTTCAATCATACTCTTTGAGCTTCAACGAAGCTTCATGCACACGATCACGCGTATTGAGAAGTCTTGAGACGTCGCTTTTGATGTACATAGTATTTTGGCGACGATATCCATAACTGCGCTCACAAACAGTTAGTTCACAATATTTATGTTTGCTCATCATCCAAAACCAAATCCGAGAAATCAATACTCAACATTCTTCCCCTTTTTGGTGATGACAAACCAACATAAATAATAATCAATAATAATGATTCAGAAGAAATTTACTTACTCCCCCTGCATTGATGACACGTTAGTTCCGTTTAAAACAATAATCATACGCATCAAGCAGGCGAGAGAGATATAAAATATGAATCATATTATTGCAATTTAGGATCTCTAAATCCATTTTATATCTTAACTCCCCCTGAATCTAACATATCAAATTAGATTCATGGTAAATTGCTTTGAATTATCAATTAGCACATTGTCATTATTAATTCTCTCCCCCTTTGGCATTAGCAAAAAGAGCGGGAGGAGATCAACGACAAATACAATGGCCAAAAAATAAAAGCATGAGAGTCTAAGAATGTGACCATGGTCCAAATGACACCAAAGTAAAATACCAAACGTTAAATACCGAAGAAAATCAAAGCGTGCCAACGTGACCATAATCGAAAAACGAAATCATCAAACCATAGGCGAAAATCGAAAAACGAAATCATCAAACCATAGGCGAAAATCGAAAAACGAAATCATCAAGCCATAGGCGAAAATCGAAAAACGAAATCATCAAAACATAGGTGAAAATCGAAAACCGAAATCATCAAAACTCAAATCAATTTCACTTATTGAGTTATGGAACATACTCTCCAATATCAACATTCTAGAAGAAATTAGTGTATGGAAAACAATTCTATGTTTCCATAGAAATAATTTCTATTAAATCAAATATAATCGTCGAGCGACAAAGTCAATATCAGAGACATAAATCCAATGTGAATACCAAAAGTAGCATGCAAAAAGTGTTATGCCCAGAAATAGATAGAACATCATAAAACATATGGCATACACATATCTAGCATACTAGGATACTAAAAGAAACAAGATGATACCATTAGTAATATAGTCTACCAATGGATGCATTCAACACACATGGATACCAAATGTATATCAAATATAAGAATATACTTACAACATTAAGCTCCCCCTACTTTGGTGCATCTCTTAAGCACCATCAACTCTATTTGAATGAAAATCCTTTGCAAATCAAAGAGTTGGTAGGGTTGGTATCCCATGGTGGATTGAACCTAGAAAACATAATTCATGGTATCCAAAAACCCTTTTGGATCCTATGGGTTAGGCAACACTTTTAACAAACTAAATTCAAATTAACGTAACCCATAGCCTAACTAAATTCAAATTCAATATGAATTTAAGTTTCAAAGAAACATGCACATCCAAGACAAATATGCAAATAAAAAGAATAAACTAATACTTACCATAATTGCTTTGGTACCCATAAAATGAAATTAAACTTATGGTACCAAGCAATGAAGGGTCAAAGGAAACTAACCCTTCGGAAACCAAGTCGACGAGGACCGTGATTTCCCAACATAATCATCATTCAAAATAATATCAGTAATATATGATTGCACATACATATCCTTAGCATGCATGCTTGTGTTCTTCAGACTCCAAATAGTGTATGTCTTGGGAGTCCTAATCCTATTGGGAGCATGCATACGTTGTTGATGTCTATGTGATGCATGTCGTGGATAAGCATATGACATATGATGAAATGGTGCATGATGATGATTGTTCATATGAGAATGTGGATGAACATATGCATGTGGTGGAACACGTGCATGAGTGTGTCTCACATGATGTGCACATGCTCGTGGATGAGAAGCATACAAATCATCACATGTGCTAACATATGGAGTAGGATGCGTGTTCCTACGTGGCATGGTATACATGAAAGCGTGACCCTTCTTTGGATGTCCACCCAAAGTGGGTTTCTTTCCAAATGGGGGTGTGTACCTAGCGGAAGCACCATTGGTAGAAGAACTACCCATGAAGTGTTTACTCCCACTAGTAGAGGCATCGGAAGTTGGCCTAACAAAGGTGGCAGACGATTTGGATGAATCTCCCATCTTATACCCCAAGCCAATTTGATGATTGGCCGGATGTAAGTCATTTAGGGTATTATCCAAATGGCCCTTACCCTTATTGAATTCATGAATTCGGCCTAATGTGCACTCGTACTTCTCGGTGAGAGAATGCATCGAAGCATCCAAGGTGGACACTTGCGATGTGAGTGCACAAACACGTGACTTGAGATTTTTATTCTCAATACTCAAAGTTGAGTTTTGAGACGTCAAATCCGCTATCACATGTTCATTCGAATCCTCTATATGAACATGCTCAAGTTGAGATTTGAGATTTACAATCTCATTTCTCAAATCCTCAACAACGGTGTCGTTGTTGATGATGATAGACTTAGGCGAGGTTTGAAGACTAGTTAGCTCATTTTTAATCTTACTATATTTACTAGCCAAATTAGAAAACTTATTCCAAAGTTGTTCGTTGGCTAATCTAAGTTCATCCATAGTTACCTCTTCGCCTTCATCATCGTTTTCATCCTCGCTTTCATTAGAGGAGGTCTCTTGATCACGTTCCTCTTTTCCCATGAAGCACGTGTGTGCTTTCTCCACTCATTCATCATCCGACTCTCCACTTGAGGAGTCCTCTTCGGAGTCGGTGAAAGTGCCGACAAGTCCTTTCTTGTGCTTTCTCGACTTGTCGTACTTGGATGCCTTCCACTTCTCCTTATGTTTGTTGAGAGGACAATCCGGCTTGATGTGTCCTGGCTTGTTACATTTATAACACACGGGAGTAGAAGCATTAGTCGAACTAACTTTAGATTTATTTCTAAAGTTACCTTTTTGGAAGAATCGGTCGAACTCCTTTGCCATACGTGCAATGGATTCTATGTCCAACTCGTCTTCCGATTCTTCATCACCGGTAGATGGAGCGGCCTTGTACGCAATCGCCTTTTTCTTTGGCTCGTCTTGCTTCAAGTACGCCTTCATCTTCTCCTTCATCTTGATCTTACTTTCCTTGCGTACCTCGTAAGACAACAAGGTATCCATTAGTTGTACAACAGTGTACTTATTCATATCGTTACCTTCCTCGATGGCGAAGGTACGCTTGTTCCAACAAGAAGGAAGTCCGTCAATAATCTTCGCGACTTTCTCCTTTTGGGTGTAGATCTTCCCAAGAGCTTCCAATTCGTTGGATATGTCCACGAAGCGAGCATAGTAGTCCTTCATAGTTTCACCCTGTTCCATGTGAAACAACTCGAATTCTTTGTTAGCGACAACGAGTTTAGAATCTTTTACCGTACTCGTTCCTTCGTGCAAGATGAGGAGTTGGTTCCATACTTGATATGCACTCTTATATGTGCATATCTTGTTGAAGTCTTCGGGCTCCAATGCACATTGCAAGGCATTCATTGCATTGGCATTGTTTACCTCCGCGGCGACCTCCGCGGTAGTCCACTTCGCGAAATCTTGTTCGGTGGGCTCGACGTACTTCGTCATCGTGGCTCTCCAAAGTGAATCGCTTCGGAGGAAGGTTTCCATCCGACATTTCCAGTACTTATAGTTGGTACCGTTGAAGTGAGGAGGCCTGACAGAGGATTGTCCTTCCATAACAGAGGAAGATCCTTGACGATCCTTGAAGACGTTGTAGTCGTTGTTTGTCATAGCTTTGAACTCTGGCTCTGATACCAATTGTAGTGCCCTGTGAAGCTACTGCACATGTACTAGAGGGGGGGTGAATAATACTTTAAAATAATCAAGAGAGTTATTCCTAATTATTTTGCAAACACACAAAAAACAATGTGGAATAGACTACAAACAACAAGAATAGACAAACGCAAACAAAGCATGTAACGGGTTCGGATCCACCCAAGTCTCCCCGACTTGTTCCCGGTGATCCTACGTCCCAACCCCCCGGATCCCTTCCGGATACTTGAGTTAGAAACCTCTAACCCAAGATTTAGCACTATGAAATTCTTGTGAAAAACCTTCACAAGACCAAATCATACACAATATAAATGTGACTCCCACAACCTGGGATCACAACCTCTCTCACAATCGAGAGACATAATTGCAATATCGATTGAAATGAAATAATGAAACACTTACCACAAAATCCTATGCCTTGAGTAAATCTTACCAAATTAGGGCAAAGATGGATTGTTGTGGAAGAAGATGTCACCAAACTCTAGCTCCAAGAAGTTGACCAGCAATGGAAGCCTAGGGTGGAGTATGGTGACTAGAATCAAGCCCTTGGCTTGGAATGCTCACAATGGAGAGAATCTCTCTTGTGGAATTTGGCTCAAAGAGTTGAGGGAGAGATTCTTGGTGAGTAGAGAGAGCTTAGAAATAGCTTGAGAAAACTCCTCTCTTAGGTCTGAAATGACTTTGATAATGGACCTCTAACCTTGCCTCAAACGAATCAGGTTTGTATTTATAAAGGCAAGAAAAATCGTGCTCAAAAGATTCCCAACGGTCATATTTCTGAGGCAGTTAGTCGGTCTAAGAAGGATCACTGACCGACTAGTTCCTCAATTAGTCGGTCGGTGATTCAACATGAACCGATTAACAACTCGACAACCAAAAGTGGAAGTTCAGACATAAAGAACTAGTCGGTCTAAGAAGACTTGCCAACCGACTAGTTTCACAACTAGTCGGTCGGTGAGTGTTCTTAGACCGACTAAGAGTCAAAACAAATAGTCTGATTACAAGTTGAACTAGTCGGTCTGAGAACAAATTCCAACTGACTAGTTTCTCAACTAGTCGGTCGACAAACGTTCTTAGACCGACTAACTCGAAACAGTAGCTCAGGCTGAAATGAGGCAATGATAACTAGTCGGTCTGAGAAGGATTTCTAACCAACTAGATCGTCATCTAGTCGGTCGGAGAACCTTCTTTGACCGACTAATTGATCAACAGGGAATGAGCTGAAATGAGCAAGGACATCTAGTCGGTTCATAAAGAGTTGCCGACCGACTAGATCGTCATCTAGTCGGTTGGTACTTCTACATGAACCAACTAAGATGCACTAGAAGCCGAGTGAAGAAGCGATAGGCTTCGGGAAAGTTTCTAATGGCTTCTAAGATAATCCTAGCTCTAAGATATGAGCGAAATGAAGATTATAATGTAAGTCCTACTCAAGGTTTAACATTCTATTCTATAAAGCTAGAAGACAATAAAATAAACATGACGAACCGTCTTCAAAGCTTGAATCTTCGCTCTTGACTTCAATCATACTCCTTGAGCTTCAACGAAGCTTCAGGCACACGATCACACGTATTGAGAAGACTTGAGACGTCGCTTTTGATGTACATAGTATTTTGGCGACGATCTCCATAACTGCGCTCACAAACAGTTAGTTCACAATATTTATGTTTGCTTATCATCCAAAACCAAATCCGAGAAATCAATACTCAACAGTATTTATAGCTGATAGAGGCGGTTAGGTGGGGCTAACATGGCATGCTGAGCTGGCACGTCAGTCAGCGGAAGCATCGACCGAGGATGTTAGAGCTGTGTGTGTCGGCCATGCTTTTGTCAGACAACGCAACGGCCAAGGGCGCTTTGTCAGAGTGTCAGAGCCGAAAGCACCAACGATCAGGGGGTGCAGCGGCCAAGGGGTGCTTTGTCAGGCTGTTGAGCGGCGGAAGTGTCAGTGGCGTCCTTGTATAAGGTTGTTTGTCATTACCGATGGGCCAAAGGGTCGTCGAGGCGTGCCCGTGGTGCGGGACTGCACCTGAATCACTTGGTGGATCTCGGTAGATGACGGGCGACCAGTTGTTCGCCTGGCGAGCTTGGAGAAAAGCAGCGCCCAACTGGCGAGGTTCGATGCGAAGTGCACCCTTTCCACTAGTCGAGGTGGACTTCAGGGTTGATATGCGACCATTGGGCTAAGGGGGATCAAGCGATCTGTCGACGAGGTTAGGACGAAGTGCGCCCTTCCGCTAGTCGAGGTGGACTTTGCGAAGGAGGGACGTACTGGCTATGTGTTTGGTGAGCTCGGATGGGAGTTCGGGGTATCACGATCTTTAGAGCGTAACAATTGCCCCCGTCATTCGAGCTTGAGGGGGATGCCCGGCCTAGCTCGGATGATGCAACATATCTTTGTCTGTCCGGAAGGGATGGTGCGATCTTCGTTCTGGCCTTTGAAGTGGCGGGAGTTATTTCGAAAAACCCGCCCACTGTTTCGCCATCATCATTCTGATTTGAAGGGTGGAAAGAAATCGAGGCGTCCCCACCATCCGATACATGACGCGTGGCAGACGCGACCGCGGGTGGCAGTCAAGGCGCAAGAGCAGCTCGGATAAGCGCCGCATGGCAGAGCTTCGATGGTGGGGATGATCCTTTTCTTGTTATAAATAGGGAGCGAGAGGATCCAGCGAGAGTTTTCTTCCGATTTCAAGTTTCTTCGAGCGCGTCTTCTTCTCCGATCTTCCGACTGCCGTCACCGTCGTCGCTGCTGTTGGCGGAGTTACTGTTCCGATTCCTTCCTCGGTTCGTCTTCTTTCGTCTAGGTAATCTCTTGATCTTCTTTTAGATGGCTTCTCGTTTCGAGGTCGGGGGTGGCAGTGGTGCGGTGAGGGAGGAAGTAGTGGTAAAGGAAGAGGAATTGGAAGAGAAGATGTAGCGATGGAGGGAGAGATCATTCCAAAGGAGGGTGCCGAGGGTGGTAGTGACCACTCGATGCAGAAATGAACATGATCAATATCAGGGAGATCGGGGCGAGGTATGTTTGGCCCCCTTGCGAAGTGTGCCTCCCTGGAGCCAACGAGAGGGTATGTGGTCCCGGGGATAATGAGGTCGGGGTTTATGTCCAGACTTTCGAGCTAGGGCTTCGATTTACAATCAACCCTCATCTCCTCCATCTGTTGAATTTCCTTGAGCTTCTGCTCCTAGCGCTGGCGTCGAGCTCCGTTGGTTTGATGATCGGCTTCGTCGTCCTCTGTCTCGCCAGTGACTTGAGTACGTCCTTGATGCTTTTCCGGCATTTCTTCGAGGTGAGAATGAAGAGGAAGCATTATTGCGTAAATGCGAAGAAGGGGAGATATCTCATCTATGGGGGTGTCGGCCGATGTGAAAGGGTAGAGGGAGAGATTCGTTTTTGTTTTGATGCCGACTGATGTGGTGTTGATGTCGAACTAGGGGGCGTTAAATCCCTCGGTGGATGAGGAGGTGGCTGTGAATGGAGAGGATTTGGCGAACGCCCAAATTTTGGAGGAGATTCTTGAAGCGGACCGGCAGCTGGCGAGCTTGACCAATGACGACCGGGTTGCTCATCAATTTTGGGCCGAAGGTATTTTGATTCTGGCGAACTTCCCTATGTAGGCTCACCCTAATCTTTTTCTTCTTTGCAGGCGAGGACATGATATGCACAAGGGAGAATGTGCTAAGGGTGGTTGGGGTGTCGGTGGCGAAGAAGTCGGGCCCCCAAGATAAAGGCAAGACGATGGTAGACGAGGAGGGACCAGCGAAGGAGACCGCTGAGGAAACAGGGCGGTGCGATCAACATTGGGGAGAGGGAGGACAAGAGGTACGTCCGAATCAGACGCCTCCTCTCGTCGGACTAGTGAGGCTGCCCCTGACGGTCAGGCCGACCAGGGGAAGGCTACCGCGACTCCTTCTCCAAAGATTCTGGCCGCGGAGAAGTCCAACAGGGCGGCCCCGATTGATCACTGGCCTTACGAAATTCTTCAGCAGGAAATGGGGAGGGAGGCGCATCTGAGCTGCGAGAGGGCGCTCGCCTGCTTTGGGTCGAAGAGGGCCGAGGTTGAAGCCATCCCAAGTGAGGATGTCCTCCAACCGGTCTACCCGAT
This sequence comes from Scilla litardierei, assembly GCA_030789695.1. Lineage (NCBI taxonomy): Eukaryota > Viridiplantae > Streptophyta > Magnoliopsida > Asparagales > Asparagaceae > Scilla > Scilla litardierei. Next base: position 178,973,024 of record CM061142.1, read on the forward strand.
AGGTAGATGGGAGTCCGCTTTCGATGAGGCCGGGGTTGCGACCCGTTTGGCAGAGAATAGCATGCTACCTCGGGACCAGGAATCTCTAGCTGTTGTGGGTCAAGAGTGGCTCTGCGCCTCCGCGATCTGGCATAGCATGCAGGTAGGTCGACCTTCTTACTCCGTCTCGCTAGTCTTCTTACTTACCAGTGTAACTGTGTCTTGGCTTCTTTTGTAGTCAGTGGCAGCGATGGCGGCTCTGCAGAGTCACACCCCAGTGGCCCTCGTCAAGGCGTCCCTCGAGAAAGTGAGGGCTGACCTTCATGAAACGAAGGAAAAATTGCGGGAGAAGGACGAGGAACTGGGACGAGCTCTAAGGGTCTGTGATGCTCAGAAGAAGTTCGTCGATGATTTGGGGGGAAGCGGGCAGAGCTTGCTCATCAGCTTCAGGAGGAAGAGGCCATGCTGGTCGATAGCCTGAAGAAGCATTCTGAGGAGATGGGCAGCAAGAAGCGGGAAATCGACCTTCAGTAGCAGGAGATCGCCGACCTGAAGCAGGCGGTGGAGGTGAGGAAAAGGGAGAATGCTGGCTTGAAGTGGCAAATGGAGAAGCAGGGGAAAATTGACCAGGCTATGATGGATCCTGTCGTCTACCGATATTAAGATGAGGATCTCATCCCTACGTTGCGGTCGGCAAAGGAGGCGGGCCTCGAGGAGGGCCTATCGAGGATGAAGGGTAGGCTGGCGGAGTTTGAAGGGTTTTGGTAAACCCTTAGGGCTCAGATCTGTGCTTGTCCTACGTCGAACAAAAAACAGAGGGATAAAATAGCAGCAGAAAAACATAAACATGCTAAACATTTTAGCTAAGGCCCTAAGGCGAGCCGGAACCTCGCCAAGATCTATGCCAACTTGGGGCGGATCTGACCACAGCAAGAAGGATCTAGCCTACTGTGACGTTATTAAAATAAATCTAAAAAGCTACTAATTAACATACCCAGAATCTTGGCATTGGGACAGGCAAGATGTACCGCATCACCTTCTTTCGCTCCTTGTAGCCGAGCCGCCTTGTGCCCTCGAACGAAACTTGCTGAGCCGCCTCCGAGCCGATCTACCTGAGCCGCCTCCGAGCCGATCACTTGTCGAAGAAAGTTTCACTTGAGCAGACCCGTGTCAAAGACGTCTGGATCCAATCCAAACCTCATCGTAGTCTTGCTAGGAGCCGACGGGGGGATATGAAGAAAAAAGAGGAGAGGAATATTTAAGCTTACGATCGAGCGTGACCAAAATTCAGGAGCTTCTCGAATCGTTCACTTGGTATATTTTTCAACAAAGAGAGGGCACCCCTATTTATATGGGGAGTCGGCCACTACCTTTTCGTCACGGGCAACGTGGGACAATAAAATTGGGTAATGGGGTTGATTTCATTAGAAGCCAACCTTCTAAAATCAACCCAAATTCCATTTCTAAGTTTCGAATTTCAAACAACCTATCAAATCGAAGATCCTGAGACAACGAACGCATAGGAAAAAATGGCATCCAATTCCGATATCATTTGACATCTCAAATGTCGAAAATAGACTTCCAAATCCCGTTTTCGAAAAAACAGCACATACAGGGTCAAATCGCGCCACGTGGTGTGCTCTGCGTATGCCACGTGGCACGCGCACAGCAGCCCCTTCCTAGCGGGTCTGACCCACCAAGTGCGAGTCAGACCTGCAAGCCCACTAAGGGCCATTCCTTAGATGTTTTTGCGTTTCTGGGCTTGTTTGAGCTCCGATTTGGACGCGATTTCTTCCTGTGGATTTTTCAGGGAGTCCCCTTCATTTCCATATGTCTAAGTCAATTTAATACCAAGTATTAATATGTCCCAAATGCTAAACTCTTTAGCTTTTAAGTTCACACCTTACTTGTGAACCAAATCACTCTATTGCATCAAATGCATTCCTCTTAATGTTCTTCCTATTACTAAGACGTGAATACTACTTGGTGTGAGACCTTACAGATTGACCCTACTATAGGTTGGGACTTGAAGTCCCTACACGACAGTAACCACGAGCAGCAGGTGTCGTCCCTGTTTCAAAATCATACTTACATGATTGACCCATTGACTAAAGTGTCGTCGGGATCACTCTGACTGTGTCAGCGATGAATACTGCAGTTTTAGTCCCTTCGTCATGACCGTATAGCTGCATGGCCTAGGGTATGGTAAACCGTCAACCCCACTAACCAGCATCGGTCAGTATACATCGGTCTTTGTTATATACACGTTGTACCTCCTACAATGCACCTCGGCCGAGGATTATCACAAAGACCGTACTGAGCCTGTGACAGTAACTTCTCCTTAACGAAAGAGACGAATCCCATCTTAGTCATCTACTTACCTTGTATTCTTCAGGTGTCACCCAACCTAATATCTTTCAGTAGGCTGAGCCTCGAAGCTAGATCATATATCTAAGTGATACTATCCATTCACAGGTTTGTACTAATGACTTCAGGTCTTACGGACCAACTTGTATATCATCACCCGAGAGTTATTATTGACAGTCTAGTTAAAGCTTAACCATTTAATAACTCTAAGTTGGTCGTTCAGTGAAATCATTCTCTAATCAGCACATGTGTCTCGTCTCCGACTTCGCCAAGGTATCATCATTACACTAAGGTAAGACAAAGACACAATGGTCTAACCATGTGCCGATATCCTATTCTCGACACATCAATGACCATGAACCGTTTAAGACTTAAGTTTCTAATCGGTCACTAACTTCTTATAATTGAGATCTACATCTGGATACGTAATGACATCACTATAAGTCTAAGGAAATTATCTAAGTATAATATTCTACGAATACATGCTTAGATAATTAATACCATATATTAATGAGAACGAGATGATTATCTTAGGATAAATGCCTCAAGGGCATACGTCTTCCTACAAAGTTGCATCCCTCGCTCGTGGTCGACTTACCCAAACTAGACGTGCCCTTAGCCGGAGAAGGAGAAGAGTCGGGAGATGCACCGGGGGTGGCGATCAGGCGGGTGACCCGGCGGACACGCATGCTCTGGAGGGCGATGTTCAAGGAAGTGGCGGCTGAGACGAGGCGCCATAGAATATGGCAGAGTTTGTATGGCTGGCTTTGGGCCGAGCCTGACGTCTCGTTGTATTTTTGGTAAACCCTGGGTTGTACATAGTCAGTTATATAAATAAAGTTCGGAATTTTTTCCTCATCTGTCTTTTGGCTTGTTCCCCTTGTCGGTTGTGCAGATTGTGATCTTGCATGGATGTTTGTAACGGCCACTTTCCGACTGTACGTATTTTAGCGCGTAGCTATGTTTCGTGTGCATTTTGTATATTTGATTTTTATTACTGCCTTCCATAGTTCAGACGCTCGACCGGACCCCGTATTCACGATCCTCTCGGAGGCGCGATCGCCCAAGTATTTTTATTGTAATTTTCAGACGTCGAGGGACCAACCTGCATTAACACCGTAGTATTTATTAAACCTTTTTTTTTATAAATTTGAAGGCCAAGAATAAATCTGTAAGTTTCTTAATTAAACCAAACTTTAAAAAAAACAGAGAAGGGAGAATCTTTTGCTGATTTGGTTTAAACGTAATGGCCTAAGAATAACACACTTTTACTATTTCCCCTTAATATTACCTTTTGTTAAGAATACTTTTAATTTCGAAATCTGCAAGCAACCAAAATCAATTTTAAGAGGTTAGTGACCAGAACCCATTTGATTTCATATCAAAACAACCCCCCTTTTGATCTCTACTCACGTGAACCCCCATACCTCTCACCCCCACGTTTTCTCTCTCCTACCCAATCTATATAACTAAACAATTGAAAACCTAGGGCTAACGAACTGACAGCCGCCCCAACCCTATACAAACACAGGCGTCTCTTTCTCTTTTGCATGTGTCAGTCTACAAAAATTCTCTCACCCCGATCTCCGACGGCTTCAACCTCGCCCAGCCTGTCTCCGACCTACCCTCCGTCACCCCCCTCCTACGGCCACCTCGTCTCGCCTCCTTCACCTCGCCTAGCTCCGGTGACAGCCCGCACTAAGCCACGCAACCCCGGCGCCCCGAACCACCTTGCCTAGCCCAATACCGCCGACCGCCACCTTGATCCATTGAACGACGTGCCATCCAACCGCCGCCAGACACCGGCTTTTCCCACCAAATCTGCGGCCCCCTCTTCACACCGGCGTTTTCTTCTACTCGTAAGCCCCTCCCCTCCACTTGCGAGAGTGACCCGCGGCCTCCTCCCGCACCGACATCGTCAGCCTCAGCTCATCCCTCCGACGTCGGTGCGCTACCCACAGTCGCCGTGCACCGCCAACGTTTCACGTCCCAGCCCCGCCGTCGTCGTTCGTCGTTGCGCCCACGTGCATGCTTCAAGTGCTCGAGAGGTAACTGCTCGTTACTATTATTATTTCCTGAGGGTGACTGTGTATAAGGTGATATTATTATATTTAATAGGGTGACAGTGTATAAGGTATTGTTACTATATTTAATAGGTGGGGATTGTAGCAGTGTTTGTTCTTGCTACAAGAATTGATAAATGTTAGCTGTTAGAGATGTATTTATATAGGTCAGTGCACTAAGCATTAGATATGTTTTACAATAGGCCTTGTACCTATGTGTGAACCTATGTGTGAGTAATTTGGACTTTATACTCGAATAAGAACTTATGGCATGGCTTGTTATTGCAAATTCATGACGCAGATGTTTAAGTGTGCCCCTTGCTATCATCTGGGATCTGACGATTCCCTCTCCTCGCGCTACTCGCAATCAAAGAACAGAGTGAGGGCGACGTGATCCGTCGTTTCAGTTCCGACGTCAAAGCTTGCACGTGACCGTCAGACCAGGTTGGTGACCCCCTAACTCATAGCGAAAACCCACACCGTAGCAAAACTGAACCCTAACTAAAAATCGACAATTTGAACTAAAATTTATTTTCTAGCACCAGTAAAACGTTGTACAAATCTAGAAAATCGACGAATGGACTTTGTTGACTGTGCACATAGGATTAGATCGTCGATTAGGCTAAAACATCGAAAAAGTGACTTTGGACAAATAGGATAGTCCCGATAACCTAGAAACGAACCCTAATAGGATTTGATGAAATTGAGACCTGACACCGTCGCTGTGACGATATTTCAGATGGACTCCCGCGGACGAGACGCTTGGACGAGACGCTTAGAGAGGACGACACGCTCGCCATCGCAGGCAAGTGTATCCACTTGCACTTTTGGCCGTGCTTAGGCCTTAATTGGTTAGAATTGTTAACTGTGAACAAATATAACCGGACGTGAAATGATAGCGTCCGGGACGACTCCTGACGGCTCAGACTTGACGACGAAGTCTGATCCTGACAACAACAACTTTAATGCTGTAGGGCAATCATGTGTGTGCGTGTGTGTGGACACCCTAGAATAACCCTTCCTGTCTTTTCACGTCCCATCCCGTCTTGCACAGCCCGCTGGGCAATAGGGCACTCTTCGAGTGATCCCTTGTACAGATTCACAGCCTGCAGGCAATAGGGCACTCTCCAAGTTGAGAGGGTGATCCCTTGTAACGGCCGGTACCCGCTATTCGTTATACGGCTGTGCGTATAGCAATTTCGGGTACCCGATTGGTGTTGTTGCTTTGTGTGGGAGTCGTGTCGTTGAGTCGTTAGAGCCGTAGCACTTGGTTGCGTTCTTAGCAAGCCACCCCGACGTGAGCTCAACTTGGGGTTAGTGTCGCTTTTGGACCCCGTATCCTATGTATGCTTTACGTGCACGTAGTCTTATTTGTGCACGTAATTATTTTAGACGCTGTCTGTATCCGAACACTATAGTGTGGTATGTCGTTGTGACCCTCTCTGAGAGTAGTAAAATTGTGGCGTTGATTTGGAACGTCATTTCACGGTCGTTCTCCCATGATTTGATCTTATTTGAAGAGACGTCACGATTTTCACTTTTGTCGCTAGACCTTTTTATTTTTTAATTTCGTTCATCGACGTCGAAATTGTGATCCGTCTTCTCTGCCTTCTTTCTCTCATCGACACGGTCATCCCAGTATTTATTTCATAATTTTCGGGCTCCGTTTGACCCGTTTCACTTTATCCCCAGTTCCTATATATATGTTAAGCCTAGGTTTCACAGAGCTTGCAACCCAAATAATTATTTAATAATATTTTTCCCTTCTCTATTGTTGACCTAGCCCCTCCCCTTCTTGGCCGCACAATCCACGTGAGAGAGAGAGGAGTGTGATCTGTTATTTTTTTAAAACGTTTACAATAATAACATTGATAACAAAAATTCCTATAAGCAAAATCCTTATAGCTAATAAGCCCCTAGGCCCAGGCCCCTTCACGTGTTGCCCATCAGCCCTACTCTTGTATACTAAAAGAACCCTAGGGTCACGTTAGTCTCTTCCCTTTTGAATATAAACCCTAGGCTTACTCTTTTCTCCCAGCCAACAACACGCAGCCGCCGTCATCTCACAGCATCTCCACGCGAGCATCTTCTTCGCAGCGTCGCACCTACCATGATTCCCGATCTCCGACCAAACCCCTCACCGCCGTGGCTGCCGATCCCCGACTGAAGCACTCTGGCCGTTCCCTCGCGGCATCGCCCCACATTCACGTGATGCAGCAGGCACGCACCGTCATCTCCCTCCAACATCCGACGTGCCCTCTCGCCTCCACCCCACGTCAGCCTGTTCCCGCGCCGTCCGGCCTCTCATCGGCCTTTCCTCCGGCGACCCGCCGATATCTGCCCGCCTGTGATCCGCCGGGCCTGAACAGTAGTAGCAGCCGGCGATCTGGGCACAGCAGGCCAGGTTTCTCGTGCAGCAGTGATGCGTGGCTGCCCTCCGGGTCGCTGTCGGCCTTCCTTCCTCGCGCAGGCTTGTTCCCTTGGCCGCATCGCCCACGGTGCCGTCCGTCAACTGTAGCGAGACCCCGACGCGTTGAGGCCAAGGATTGTCACGGCAGCGATGTTTCCTCTGCGTGGCAGCGACGCACGAAAACCCTCTAGCTGAAGACGTCTTGCGTCAGCCACCGGTAGCTTCATGGGGGAAAGTCTCTTCTCACATCGGTTAGTTTAAAAACTCTTTAAGTTTTAATATCAGAGTGCTAATAGATGATTATCAGACTTGATAAAATGATGAAACATGATAATCTATAGAGCCGATATATTGTTTGCACAACTCCTAGTTATTGTTAGTATAGGTTGTTTTGATAATATTGTTATATATTTATTCATATTAACAACTTTAATGTAGTTAACATGTTAGTAGCTTAACGTTCATTAATATTATGTGAACCCGTCTTAGGATGGGAAAATCTAATTAAAATTGGATCATTAGACGTTTTAGGATTGCCTAATAATTCTAGTTCCATCGTATCCAACTTATTCGATACGTGATTTTCATCAACAGAGTACCCGTAGTTCCATACCGTGCACACTGCAGGAATCTAACCCCTGACGTCGCTACCCGACGTTAGAGTAGCTCTCGCGTCGTGTTGAGGTTCCGTAGATCTGTTGGTTGACCCAGACCCTGCTGGACTACATCCTTGCCAGAATCTTTCAGGCAAGGAATGAGACTTTAGTTATTGCTTTTCTGCTTTTCTAGAATTGATGTTAGAACTGCTAGATTTATTTCTGCAAAATACTTGAAAATGATCGCATGCTACTTTCTGTTCGAACTCACTTTTAAGATGCAACTTAAACCTCACATGCTAAGTAATAAGCCGGACAATATAATTGTGTGGATCTTTGTAGAAGATCACAGGCGTGGGCCTCTCCTATACGGAGGTTGGCACTACTCTTGTGGAGCATTTGCTGGCTCTTCCAGGAATGTCTCGCTTACGGATAGTTAATCGATGACGGGGGTGACCATTGAGAACTGGTGCTCCCCAGCTTTGGCTCACCCGTGACTGGTGCGCTTCGGTATGATACGTAGTATCATTCATGATTAATGATTTGTTTCGGATCGACGACAGGGGTGACCATTGAGAACTGGTGCTCCCCAGCTTTGGCTCACCCGTGACTGGTGCGCTCCGGTATGATACGCCGTATCATTCGTGATCCTTGTCTTGTCTCGTGTCTAGATGGAGCGTTTGTTGGCTCGTGTCCATAACACAAACGACTCGCGGGTGGGGTAGGACAAAAGAGTCTAGCTGGGCCTGGGGGGTAGCTCCCCTCCGCCTACGCAGCTTGAGTCCTTAGGCTTTATCTTTGTATCGCAGTTGGTGCACTCCTGTTTACTTCGCAGGGATGCATTCCGGTCGTTTGACCTTTTCTAGACTTGGACAATCTGACCAGATGGACACCCCTGGCAGATTGATAGAACTACATGTACAACTCCTAGACGATCTGACTAGATGGACACCCCTAGCAGATCGATTAGAATAACCATTACTTATTTCCTGCTTTCTAGAACTGCCTATGTAGTTGTCATTTAAATTCCATATAGAACTGCTAGAATTGTATAACTGCTTTAATTATGGTCTCATTAGTTCGTTGCTGACATGTGTTTTGCACATGTCTCAGACTTGACCGAGCTGCCACAACCTGAGGATCCCCCGCAGATTCTCACCCCTTTAGTTGCCTCCGGTACGTGCAGTTTTAGTCTTTATGTTAAACTCCTTGTTGGTTATTTTCTGCGTTTGAATAATAATATCTTTTACTGCTACTTCTATTGTTTCATGCTAAATCATTCGAACGGACTTTCCCCTCCGCATCATAACTTGCCATGGACGCTTATTGGACCCCGAGCCTCAACGGCTCTAGTTCATGCGGGCTGGCCATGCCTCACTGTTCAACCTTTTGGGAAGTGGGGCGTGACAGTTTTTGTGGTGGCCCATGCAGGTCTTGATCGAATGACTTATCGAAACAATAGTGTTGCAGTAACTATTCAAACAACCAACAATATTCGAGTCTGACATAAGTTAGTTAGGTTTAGACTAGTTCCCTGGCCCCTTCTAGTTTGGATTTGAGTGAGAATACATGAATAAGATGAGGTTTAAAGTGATGTATTTCTAACTCATTGGATAGTTATAAGGGTGGATTCTCGACTTGACAAGGAACCATGGAAGTGAGAACATTGAATCTAGGGAATGAGATCGACTCTTAGTATGCTGCTCGTGATAGAAGTGTGGTGATTAGAAGACTTGTCTTAACGACTAAAGGCGTAGACCTACATCGATCAAGTGAAAGGTTATGCATCGGATATTATGAGTATATATATATATATATATATATATATATATATATATATATATATATATATATATATATATATATATATATATATATATATATTATAAAACAGGGATGTTATCATGGGTTTTTGGATAAGAGAAATTGGATAAGAGAAATTGGTTATGTTTAGATTTGTATATGTGGTATTGTTGTATAAGAGATTTGGTTAAGAGATAATGGATAAGAGATATTGGTTAAGAGATATTGGTTATGTATAAAATGGGGTATTGTTGTATAGATTTGTGTATATGGGGTATGAGAAATTGAGATAAGAGAAATTGAAATAAGTTTAAATTTGAAATCAATTGTTTTCATCACCAAAGGAGGGGGGAAAAATTTTGATCACATCACCATTGAGGGGGGAAAAAATTTTGATCACATCAATTGTTTTCATCACCGAGAGATCAACATCCCTATTTGAACTTCTCTCTTTCTCCTTCTTGCCTTTGCGCGCCAAAATCAAGCAGCAAACGTCAGCTCTCCCTTCTCGCCATCCTCACCATCATCTTCTCCCTCCTCCAGCACCCTCTTCTACCTCCAGCACCATCCCCCTACAGCACCCTCTTCTACCTCCAGCACCATCAGAGCTGATTGAGCTTCTTGGTCTTCCAACAACATCACGCAAGTTCAGCTGTTTGAGCTTCATCACGGGAGAGCTCAAGCACCCTCTTCTACCTCCAGCAAGGAGAGCAAGGAGATCAAGGCAAGCACATCAAGAACCATCAAGCACATCAAGCACATCAAGGAGATCAAACCAAAGTGTTGAGTTCTTCACATCAAGTTTATATTGTAAGCTTCAGCTTGAATGTTTCAGCTTTGAGTTTTTGAAATGGTTCTTTGTATAAAACCAAAGTGTTGAGTTCTTCCCATGAGTTCATTTGCATTTGAAATGATACTTTCATAATTTGAGTTCAATGTCATTTTGCTTGGAATGGCAATGATTTGCATTATAATTCTCATTACAGGACCCAAAAAAATTGTTCTTTTCATATGCAAAATTCACTTCTCTATGTCAATAACCAATAACCAATATCTCATATGTGAATTTGTTAATTTTATTTCAATAACCAATAACCAATAAGAGCTTGATCAGAGCTTGATGATTTTTTTAATGAAAATTTTAACCAATAACCAATAACCAATTCCTGATAAGCTTCATTCCTGATAAGCTCTTATCAATAACCAATAACCAATTGAATATCCTGAAATGAATTTCATTCAATAAAATGATTTGGTGCAATTGGTTCAATATGTGTAATTTTGTGCAATTGGTTTTGTGTAATTTTGTGTAATTTTGTCCATTTAGATAAAAATGCCAAATTTTCACAGGACAATAACAATGCATTCATTTCAAATTCACAGTGCAATGCATTCCTAGCAATGCATTGTCATGATTTCAAACAATGAATTTGCCATTGCCAGGATTTCAAACATTGAGAATTTTGCATTGCCATTGCCATGATTTCAAACAATATGATAGTTTGGCAAATTCATTTCAGAAATGCATTGCCATCGCTAGGATTTCAAACAATGTGATAAAACCAAATCATTTCACATGACAATGCATTGCCAGGATTTCAAACATATCATTTTGATAAGCTCTTCATTTTTGCATGACAGTGTCCTGTGAAGAATTTTTTAATATGAATTTGTTAATTTGTTAATGATAAGAGCCTGCTGATAAGAGCTTGATCAGAGCTTGATGATTTTTTTAATTTGTTAATGAAAATTTTAATTTTGGATGAGAGCTTGCTGATTTGCTTCATTTTGGTATAAATTTTGAAATTTTTGAAAATGTCCTGTGAATTACAACAGGATCAATTTTGTAATTTTTGGTATAAATTTTTTAATTGTCCTGTGATTATAACAGTTGAATATTCAAGTGAACTTTACCATTAAATGCAATATCTGTGAAAATTTGCATATTAGAATTGCTATTAGAATCCATGATTGCAGGATATTTGATTGTTGATTGGATCACATTGTCCATGATTGTAATTCTAATATCAAATGCAAATGAACTCATGGATATTAGAATTGATATTAGAATCCATGATTTGAATATTTCTGAAGCATAACTCAAAGTCCTGCAACTTTGAAATTTATAAACTTGGATTAAGTTTATGATATGGTTGTCTGCAAATTGAAACTTGGATAATCAAAAAATTGAACCTTGCATTTTTTGATATGGATAATCAAAGGCAATTTTTATGTCTATCTTCAATTTTTATGTTTCCTTAAGAGATTATAAATTTGGATTTGGAGTCCTGATATCAACAATTATAAATTTGGATTCCTGATTATCAAACTTGGATACTCAAAGGCAAAATTGCAGAAAAAATTGAACTTTGCATTTTTCACAAACTTGGATAATCAAAGGCAACAATCCAAGACTATGTGAATTGCAAGCATAACTCAGATTGAAAACATATCCTGAGTGTGAATTGCCTGAAAACACAAACTTGAAAGCATTCACATATATAATTTTTTCAATCTTCAATCTTGAAAATTATATATTGAAACACATATATAATTTGGCTGATTATATAATTTTTGAAACACATATATAACTTCATTGTGAATGTTTTAATCATTCAGCCAATGTTCTGAAAACATTCACATTGAAGATTAATCATTCACATGACACTGAATTATGTTGATAGAATTGAGTTTCAAAGTTGAATGTTGAGAGAATTGAGTTTGAATGTTGAATGTTGATGTGCTTTCAGTGTCCTGTTGAATGTTGATAGAATTGAGTTTCAAACTGTTGTTTTTTCAGGATCAATTTTGAGTTTGAAACAGGATCAATTTTTCATGCAACAGTTTCAAACTGTGGTATGATTAATCACACTGTGGTATGATCCTGAAAAATTTTTCATGCAACATTGAATGAATTTTGCATGAAAATTTTTTCATGACAAACTGTGGTATGATCAATCAATTCATGCAACATTGAATGAAAATACTTTGAGAGAATTTTGCATGAAAAATTGATCCTGTTGCAATCAATTTTGAGTTTCAAACTGTGGTATGCAAACATCTCAACAACTGGATCAGTTCTGAAATATTTTCATGCAGCAAATATTCAAATACTTGAATACTTTGATATGCAAACTCAATTTGAGTTTGAGTTTCAATTCAATGAAATATGTTTGAAATGGACTACTTCAAATATAAGCACCCTGCAGCAAATATTCACTTATCAAATGGACTACTTCAAAAACTAATTGAACTTGAATTGAATTGGATTGAAATTGAATTGAATATTTGCTAAAACTAATTTGCTGCAGGACAGTAGTTTGCATATCAAAGTAATTCAAACTCAGTTCTTGATGAGGATATGATCAAAATTGAATTGTATTTCATATATGAGCAAACTAATGTCCTGCTCAGTTCTTGATGAGGATATGAGAAAAATTGAGTATCCTCATCATGTAAGTATTCAAATAGCAAAATTCAAATTTAAGTATCCTCATCAAGAACTAATGTGGAGTATTTGAATATTGAGTATTCATTATTCAAAGTGATGAGAATAATTTCAAATTTGAGTATATCAAATAGAAAAATTCAAATACTAATGTGGAGTATTCACATCCTGATATTTTGCTATTTGAATATTTTGCTATTTGATATACTCAAATATGAATTTTATGAGGATACTCAAATGTGTTTTTCATCCTCTTAAAATATTTTTCATGCAACAGGATCAATTTTTCATGAAAAATTTTCAACAGTTTTGAAACTGCTGAAAAATTGATCCTGAAAATTTTTTCATTCAATGTTGAATGTTGAGAGAATTTAGTTTGAAACTGCTGCATGAAAATATTTCAGGATCAATTTTGTAATTGCAACAAGATGTTCTGAAAATATTTCAGGATCAAATTTTGAAAATGGTGATTTGTTTCTTTGAATGTTGAATGTTGATGAACTATGGTTATGTTTGATTCTATGCAACTCAAAATTCAAGTATTCAAAATTCTGTTGAGAGAATTCTATGCAAGTTGAATTTTGAATTATGTTGTTGAGATGTTATTCAAAATTCAAGTATTCAATGAACTATATTGAGATGTTATGTTTGATTCTATGCCATCTCAAAACTCAATTCTCTCAAAATTCAAAATTCTGTCAACAGGACACTCAATTCTCTCAACATTCTGTTATTGCAAATTTAAGTTTGAGTTATTGAACTATGTATTTTGAGTTATGTTGAGAGAATTGAGTTTGAGTTTGATTTTGCATTGTTATTTCAAAATGTGAAGAGTATACAATGTTATTTCAAAATTTCAAATGGCAAAATTTGAGTTATTGAAATTTCCCTTGCTCTTCAATGTTGAAATTTGAGTTTGAGTTTGAGTTTGAGTTTGAGTTTGCAATGTTATTTCAAAATTTCTCTCTATACAATGTTGAAATTTGAGTTATTTCAAAAGTTCAATATTTGCTTGCACTTTGGCATATATCTTCATAAATTTGCTGAATAAATATTTGCCCAATATTCAACATATTTTAGCTTGCACTTTAGCAAATACAATAAGAAATTTGAAGGAATTTGATATTCAAGATGATGTCAAGACACTTGGGCAATATTCCTGTAAAAATATTGAATGTCAACTACTTGGGTGAGAGTATTTTAGCTAAATATTTTATTCAAATACTTGGCTACTTGAATGTCAAATACTTGGGCAATATTCTTGTATTTTTATTGAATAAAGACACTTGATATTCAACTTTTTTTTGATGTTATGTTTCCTTTGATAAAATTTTTTTTTGATATGGTTGTCTGCAATTTCATATCAAAAAAAATTGAACTTGGATGGATACATATCAAAAAAAAATTGAACTTGGTTGTCTTCAATTTTTTTTGAGATGGTTGTTTATGTTTCAAAAATTCTAGAAACATTGTCCTGTAAACATAAATCCAAGTTAATAATGTTCAATTTTAAACATTTTTAACATTTTTTGATAACACATGTTAATATTCTGATATCCTGTTATAAACATATAAAATTTTAATACTGTTAAAAGTTTTTTGATATCATGTTAATATTCTAATTTTTAACATATCCTGTTAATATTTATAACTTTATATCCAATTGTCCTGATATCCTGTTTTTAACATAAATCCAAGTCCTGTTAACATGATAGCATTTTTACCATTGTCCTGTTAAAAATCCAAGTCCTGTTAAAAATCCAAGTCCTGTTAACAAGATATCAAGTTAATTTTAACAGGACAATTGGATTTTGAAGTATTTTGAAGTATAACATTCATATAATAGTCAAGTTGGTTATTCAAACTAACCAACATTCATATAACATTCAAACAGGACAATTGGATATCCTGTAGCATCAAGTTTAGCATTCATATATGTATGTTTGTTTTCCTGCAGCATATTCAAACAAACAAACAAACATCAAAGTTTTGAATTGGATATCATGTAGCATCAAGTTTAGCATATATGTTTGTTTGTTTAGGATATCCAAAACTTTGAATATCCAACATTCATATTCAAAGTTATATGACAATTGGATATCCTGTAGCATCAAGTTTAGCATTCATTCAAGTTTAACATTCAAACAAAATTTGAATATCATCTACCTCCAGCATATCCAAACAAAATATATGCTAAACTTTGAATATCCTAAACTTTGAAATCCTAAACTTTGTAACAGGATATGCTAAACTTGGATATCCTAAACTTGATGTTTGTTTGTCATATTCAAATTAAAAAATTGATGTTTGTTTGTCATATCCTGTTATATTCTGTTATATTCAAAGTTTAGGATATCACCCTAATTTGAATGTTTGTTTGTTTGTCATATCCTGTTATTTCTATGTATTTCTATGTATTTTTAATTTGAATGAACTTTGTAACAGGATATCACCCTAATTCTATGTATATTTCTGTTACAAATAACAGGATGTTTGTTTGTCATATCCTGTTACAAACAAAAAATTCTATGTAACAGGATATCCTGTTACAAAGTTCATTCAAATTACAAATAACAGCATATCCTAAACTTGGATATCCTAAACTTTGAATATAACAGGATGTTTGTTTGTCCTGTTACAAATTAGGGTGATATCCTGTTATATCCTGTTACAAATTAGGGTGATATCCTGTTACAAACAAACATTCATTCAAATTAAAAAATTGATGTTTGTTTGTCATATAACAGGATATGCTACAGGATATTCAAAATTTTAACATTTAAACAAAATTGTCATATAACTTTGAATATGCTACAGGATATCCAAGTTTAGGATATCCAAAAAATATATCTTGGATATCAGAAAAACTTATATGTTTGTTTGTTTGTTTGAATAACCAACATTCATATAACCAACATTCATATTACTATTATAGTCAAGTTAATTTTAACAGGACAATTGGATATCCTGTTAAAAATCAAGTTTAGCATTTTTTTATATGTTTATATCAGAAAAATATATCTTGGATATCAGAAAAAATTTTGTATAACAAAGTATCACTCACTCAATTGAATTTTTATACAAAGTATCACTCACTCAATTGAATTTTCAAGGTAAAAAAATGCTAAAAACTGGATATTCTCATCTATTCTCACTAATTTTTATTGGTTTTCAAGGTTACTCACTATTTAGAATTCAAATACAAAATATTTAGAATTCAAATTCAAATATTTTAGAATATTCTCATCTATCTTGAAAACCAATAAAAACTGGATATCCAAAATTTTGTATAACAAAGTATCTTGAAAACCATCTATCTTTGATATCCTGTTTATTTTGTATTATCATGTACCCAATTGAATTTTTTGCTGACTGTGTAATTTTGTATTATCATGTACCCACACTCCCCTTGCAGATCAACCTCTCAGTGAGAGCTTCATCCATTGGTTAGAGCTTCATCACAGCTTGGTGTTTTGAGTTTGGTTTTTCAGGTATGGAGAAAAATTGATTGAATGTGTTATTTTGTATTGGGCATGTTTTTGGTTAGAGATGTGTATTCAGTTATGGAGAAAACTTGATATGTTAATGAGAAATTGAGATATTCTAAAATATATTTACATTGAATATATATTTCATATCTAATTGGGTGTGATATTTATTTTTTTGAGTTTATGCAAACTATATATTCAATTTTTCAGTGCAATTGAGATATTTATATGTTAAAGAGAAATTGAGATATTCAAAAATATATTAATGCAATTGGATGTAACATTGGATGTCCTGAACACTCTTAGCTTGATAAGTTTGATAAGCTTAATATATCCATCAAACGTATCAAGCTTATCAAGCTTATCAAGCTTATCAAGTTTGATATATTGGAAGTGAACAATTTACATGTAAACTTGATAAGCTTGATATATTATACACATAATAGCACAATGTAAACTTGATAAGCTGGATAAGCTGGATATAATAGCAACTTCCAATATATCAAACTGGATATAATGCAATTGGATTCAAAAATATATTAATCCAAAATAGGGTATATTATGTCCTGAACAATCTTAGCTTGATATATTATGTCCAAAATTGACTTCCTATTTTCATTGCTAGAAGATTGGAAACTTAAATATTATAGCTAGAAGAAATTTGACTTAAGAGTATGAGTATGTATTTGAATATTAGACTTCTGAATTTTTAGAGTTCTGTTTTTTTATTTCATATTCAGTTTGACACTTGGACTGACAAATTTGGCATAAAAATTTGTATGGACATTTGGCATGATCATTTGACACTTGAATTAGAACATTTAAATTTGAATGTGACTGCCAATGCTTTCATAATTGTCCCTCTCACAGTTATTTAAATTGAACCCTCAAATTGAACCCTTAAATTTTTTTCTTTGGCCAATTTGAACCCTCTCAAAGTTATTTAAATTTTTTTCTTTGAGTTTGAGCTTGAGAGCTTCATAATTGTCCTGTTAAATTTCATACTGTTTGAATGTGAAACTTACAAACTGAATTTTGAGAATATTCTGTTTTGCTTGAATAGGAGAATGGATGAGATTGGATGAAGCTTGAGAATGTAAAACTGTTTTGCATTATGTATTCTGTTGTTATAATTCACAAATTCTCTCAATTCTCAATGTTCTTGGATGAAGCTTGGATGAAGCTTGAGAATATTCTGTTGCAGATTGTAAAGCTTGAGAATGGATGAGCATTTTGAATTCAGTGTTGATAAATTTAACAGTACCCCATATGGATGAGCATTC
This sequence comes from Scilla litardierei, assembly GCA_030789695.1. Classification (NCBI taxonomy): domain Eukaryota; kingdom Viridiplantae; phylum Streptophyta; class Magnoliopsida; order Asparagales; family Asparagaceae; genus Scilla; species Scilla litardierei. The sequence goes on from CM061142.1 coordinate 178,990,461, forward strand.
TAAAATATTCTCATCTATTCAAAATGATGTATTCTTCAAAATGTTCATCAAAAGATTTTGTATTTGAATTTAGTTTTTATTGGTTTTCAAGATAGATGAGAATATTTTAGAATGCTCAATGCTCAAAATTGGTGAGAATATTTAGAATTTCAGAGATTAAGTTGAATTCATTAGGTTTGGTGAGAATATCCTAATGCATATTCAAGATTGGTGAGAAAAATCCACTAAAGCCTATTAAGTCAGAAGTGGAATGCCAAGATATTAGCAACAGTTTATGAATTTCAAGTGGAAGTGGAATAACAGAATATATAGGGCTTAAAAGGATATCCTGAATGATGGATATATTATAGGATATCCTGATATGACATGGGAAGGTAGGCCAAATGACATTATTCACTTGGCAATGTTTTAGTTGAGCAGTGAATATTTCTGCTCAACAAATATAACAAAGTATCAATTCATTAAGCAAAGTTCCAGTTTATTGTTTATTGTTGAGCATATATCTTTGTTATTGGAGTTTTAGTTGAGCATATCTCTTTCTTATTGTAGTTTTAGTTGAGCATATATCCATTCATGCTCAATGTTTCAGCTTCATCAAGGATTTGAGTTATTGATATGGAAAACAGGGATCATTTGATAATTTGATAATTTGATAATTTGAATGCCCATGAGTTCATTTGCATTTGAAATGATAATTTGATAATTTGAGATTTTCAGATTTTTGCCAATGATTTGAAATTTCTCATGAGTTGATGTGATAATTTGAGAAATCAAGTAGGCATGATTATCAAAATTTGAGAAATCAACTTTGAGGGTTCAATTTGACTGCCAATGATTTTTGCCAAATTATCACAAGTTGAGGGTTCAAAATTTGAATGCCAATGATTTTTGCCAATGGGAGTCTGATAATCATGAGAAATTTGATAATTTGAATACTCAAGTCTGAAAATGCCAATGATTGAGAAATTTAATTTCACTACCATTCTTTCCATTAGCCCAAATGTGATGTTTATATTTTTGTCCAAATTAGTTCAAATTAGTCAGGGTTCAACTTAGTTCAATTTTTGTCCATGTGATGTTTATATTTTTGAGTTTATATTTTTGAATATTTTTAAATTGAACCCTGCCTGTTGATGTTTATATTTCAGTCAGGCTGCATGAAGTGATAATGGAATCATTGTTAACCTGCAGTGGAATTGTTTAACAGTCTTTTTGAATATTTCATATGCTTCAATTTTAGTCCATGTGATGTTTATATTTTTGAGTTTTCAAACTATAATTTAACTGTTGGATGTAATTTTCAGAGTAGTTGGGTGTAATTTTCATTAAGCTTTCATGTTTAATATTTTGCATGTTTTGTTTTGAATTTTTTTCCTGCAGTTGATAACAGTCATATAACTTTCAATATGGCATGAAAACCAACATTCATATAACATTCATATAATAGTCATATAATTTTGAAGTATTTTGAATGCCAATGAATTATTTGAAGTATTGGCATTCCAACCTAATGAATTATTTTGAAGTATTTTGAAGTATTTCAATTTCACCTAATGAATTGGCATTTGAAGTATTGGAATTGTTCATATAAAACTGACATAATGCAAATCATTGGCAATCCAAGCAAATTGAATTATTTTTTATCTTACTTCTATTTATGATCTGTTTTGGCAACTATTTGTTGTAATGCCATGGTTAACATCATGTATTACATCATATATAATACACTCATATGGGTTTTACTTTCTTATAGTTTAGATAAAGTGAGAACAACTGAAGATATTGTGAAGGCTTTACTTTCTTATGGGCTTTGTATAACTGTTGAGTACAAGTTATGTACATATTATTCCACGGAAAATAGTCAAATATGCCCACTATCAGCAAATAATATGAAAGATATTTGAAATAAGTGCTAATTGCGTAGAATTCCCAAGTTTTTATGTCATTACTCTGTTGCACTATAACCGAAGGTTCCTAGGACTCGCATAGAATTAAGATGAGACTAATCAGGAGACTGGTCACTGATGTTGCTGCCAAGTTTTGCTTTAAAGACATCAAATAAAAACACATTGCTAGATTTGATGTTCTGATGCCCGATATTCTTCTCATGAAGGAAGGTTAACCCCTTTGGTGCATGATATGTGACCCTCATACTATGAGCCCAATCAGGAGAAGGATTACTACTTGACACTTGGGTTCCGTTGTCATCTGTTGTTTAACTAGAAATTTAGAAATTTGATTATCAATGGCTGAAATCAATGAGCAGTATCCACTCATATACAATACAATAGTGACCAGATATGGAAATGAAGTGGACCTGCTGATTATTAGTGAGCACAAACAACATACATCAACAGCTTTCAGCAAACATATTGCATATTCAAATGACAGAAAATAAATATTAGTCTTATAGTATCCCAGCAACCCTACCTATGTTTTTATGCATCAGTTTTGATACCTTGCAAAGTTTATGACAAAATTCTACTGTGGTCATTTCTTGAGAACAAACATGCATTAAAGAAGCTCCAGAGTCCATTTTTTTCATTTGAAGTGATGGAATTGTAAAATTTTGCAGCTTTGTGTAACTTGAGAACACCTGATCAAGGAAATTATCATTTGATATGGAAGTGAACCTGGTCTCTAATGGTAACTTGCATTTGTTTGTTGTTGCTTTGTTCTCATCTTTCAGTAGCGCATAATATACCGTGACTATTTGGACCAAAATTCCCAATTTTCTCATAAGTTCATGTAAAGAAAATAGTTTACACACATCAGTTTTGAAGTAACTGCTATTTTGATTCACATGAAGCAGCATTAGCAAAAAGCTCCATAACTTTTCATAGTTCTGCATATGATCAAAATCAATGTAAATTGTAAACGACCCTCAAGGAATGTAATACAAAAAAGACAGTTTTTTGAGAATATATTGCATAAAACCAGTATGTTGGACCAATTGTACAGTATGTACTTACTTCCTCAATTTTTTTCCTACCAGTATCAATTATGAATAACACAAATTGTTGCTCAATTTTCAGGATTTTGAGGAAGAAGATGTGTGGTCTTTTGCCAGGGAGAGGAAAGAATATGGAAGCCCAAGTTCTCATAAAAGAGTAAACGACCAATCATCATCATCTTCTTCTTCATGCTCTAAAAGGCTTCACTCTACTTCAAGGCTGATCCCAGAGGCCAATGTCAATGCAAAGTCCATATGCAATTTACTCCTGTTAACATCTCTGAGTGCTCCAAACTCCGCTGGTCCAATGCAAATGTAGTAGATCAATATAATGCAAATGAATACAAAGAAGACGATGATCAAGTCTCTCCACATTAATGGCTGGCTAAATAGCTTGCAAGAAGCCAGATCTCTTCATTCTAAGTGTATGAGGGAGCAGGGAGGACTCTCAAGGGGAGAGACTAGCGCAATGCGAGGAATGTTATTCTCACAAGGACATGGTTCTTAGAGTAAACTAGAGGTTATTTATGGGGTTTATGTGATAAAGAAATCAAATCCATTGTAATATTTATGTTAGGTCTTATGAATATGAAGCTGATGTGTGGAAGTTTTGTTTTGTTTCTCTAATGTAATCTCTTCATCTTGCCAGTACTGATATTTTGTTTTGTTTAGGTGCATGAGTAGTAGAAGATTATTACTATGTTAGTGTGAGATTGGTATGCATGTGGGAGGAAATGGGATCATTTTGTTGTGAAATAAGTTTCTTTTGTCCTATGCTGTTGATTTTAGTTGTTTTTGTGTATTGTATTCTAATCTCTTCAATTATTCTCTATTTGATTCACTTTCTGGTCACGTCTGAGGGGTCAAAATTTTATGGTAGTGATTTCATCATAGCTATATACATAAGATGTTGGTTATATTAATTATATATATTGTGTAGGTTGGTGAACCATTTGAGGCCAAGTTGCACATTATCCCACTGTAACCACCCTTGGACATATGGTGGGCTCACCACCAAGAGACAACCCCTAAAAAATGAGTAAGAGCCAGAGTTGGACATGTGCAACCTCTTCGTTCTCACTCAATTAAATGCACCACCTATGAGAGTTTGGATATTATGTGTTTTCACATGTGTTGAGCTAGAGTAAGCTGAACTCCATGTTAAGTAGAATAGATTTTTTACGCTAATTTGTTGTTTCACACCAAATTTGTTGTTTCGCATCGAAGGAGTCTACACCGAATTTGTTGTTTCACGCCTAAGGCGTTTACACATTGTTCTGCACCGAAGGCGCCCGCACTAAATTTGTTGTTCTGTACCGAAGGCGCTCACGCATTGTTTCGTGCCGAAGGCGAGCGCGTCGAATTTGTTGTTTCGCAGCGAAGGCACTCACGCGTTGTTCCGCACTGAAGGTGCCATCGTTGAATTTTTTGTTCCCGCTAAAGGCGCCCGCACCGAATTTGTTGTTCCACATTGAAGGCGGCTGCGCCGTAATTGTTTTTTCGCACCGAAGGTGCCCACGATGAAGGTGACCATGCCGCTAAATATTTTTACGCTAATTTGTTCTTCCACGCCAATGTCGCCCACACCAAATTTGTTGTTCCACATCGACTGTGCTCGGGCATTGTTCTGCGCCGAATTTGCTGTTCCGCGCTGAAGGTGCTCGCGCGTTGTTTTGCACCGAAGGTGTCCGCACCGAATATGTTGTTCCACACCGAATTGTTCTGCAAATTGAAGGCACCCACGACGAAGGTGCACGTGTCGCTTTATATTTTTATGCTAATTTGTTGTTCTTTTAAATTTTGATTGTGGAAATAATTTTTTGGGAAACAAAGATTTCACGGGGGAAAATCTTAAATGAACCGTGCCCGCGGGCACGGGTAATGACTAGTATATATATATATAAGCCGAGTAGCAACAGTATAACCTGGGCTTTGAATCGGGAAAAAAAAAACTAGTTCGAGGATAGCAACGTGGTTGAAGTAAATAATATGATCATTAGAGATGAACAGAAGAGATTCAGAGTGATAATGTGATGACGGAATTAATCTTATGATGGATTGTATGAGATCGACAACATGATCTATTTCGAACACGGTGATTTAAAGGAAATAAGAAAATTGGGAATGTCATGGGAGTTCCAAGTCGACTGTTCGGATACGCATCGAGTGCGTACTGACTCCTGGATTCCAGTTACAGTTTACGAAATGGTGAAAGGCGATGACTTCTCCAGATTAGGTGGATGGATTATAGTCAACAGTGGCTAGCAGTTTAAGTGTCAATGAAAATTCGCGATCAAGTCAAGTGAGCATGTTTGGTTTTACGAGTGCTCAATGATCAGGAAATATGGGAAAAGAATTAGTAGATTGCCTTGGTTGTTTGGATTTAAAAAGGAAATCGTAAGTAAGTCTGACGCCCAAAAATCTAGAATTGGTTGGTAAGTTTCACTTTAGAGATTCCTAGAGGCAGCTGAGCCAAGAACCAATTGGAGCGGAGAACAACAGGATCATTATAACAGGTTCTCATGAACGGGCTTTTGAGTTGGAAATTTTATTGGTGTTTATAATGATTGGGACCAGCCAGTTAGGGCTGGTTAGTTGGAGGTTGTTTAACCACCCTAGATGTCAAATATTGGAAGTGTCTGCACATTAGAGCCTTGTATTTGTTCTGCCTTCCCTGTAGATCCATGAGGAGGATTACCCAACTCGTGTGAATATATATCATTGTCGGGCATGCTTAGTATTATTACTTAGGCATATGTGAGCTTATGGATGAATAATGGAATATGTGTATTGCGATGAATGTAATGATTATGTGTATATAATACATGAATAAGTATAGATACTTATGTAAGATAATAGGTGTTGGAATATCTAATGGGGTGTATGTAGTTGGAGATACTTATAATGGTTGAAATAATATGATTGGTAAAGTTAGGTGTATGTTAAGGGTGATAATAATATGTGTACGTATAGTTAAGTGAGTAGACCTATTATATGACTTGTATGTTAGTACGTGTGAGTGGGTGCTCGTACGTAGATACGTATGGTGCTTGGACGTAAGTAGTTATGTATTTGCTGAATGAGTATATAAGTGTTATGCATATGGTAGTAGGATTATAATTTTGATTGGTATTGCATGCTTATGCGGATGTTGTATGCGTGTATACCATGAGGTATACACGACTAATGCGCATCTTCACTATGTATGAGGTAGATGTGTTGGCATACTAGTTACAGGTGGATGGCTATGGTGTGAATATATGCTCTACATGTGTTTGACTATACCGTGAATGTTTGTATTGGGGAGGGTATTATAATTATATGTGTGCTGATGTCTGTAATATTATTATTATGGTATATTAAGTAATTGAACTATGTGGGTATTACCTGACTAAATATTAAGTGTGATTGACATATTATAAGTATGTGGTTATGTTGGTAGATGTATATATATTAGAGTGTGGTATCAGTATAGGTACAAATACCGTGTTACGTATATTGAGTTTTCTGATATGTGTTTCGAGTCTCATTCAAGCTTGAGTGGGTATACTCTAAAGTATATTGTTATGTATGTTTGTAGGTTGCATATAGCGAAGTTGATGTATGTATAGTGATAAGAGTGTTTGTGTCTGGTTGTGTTACGCACATGATTGTGGGTCGCTATACCAGTATATAGTTATAGGTGTTGGTCTTGTGGTATAGTTATTACTAAGGACTTGTCTGTGTGAACGTATGTGTGCTAGCTAAACGAAGTGTGTAAATGTATTGAGTTTATAATGGTATGATTGGTGTATATGAATGAAATGTTAGCGTGTGTGGGTGTGCACCATGCACGGGTCAGTATGTGCCTAGTTATAAGTTTTAGTGGCTATGGTATATGTGGCGTGTCGTAAATACAGTTATATGACCGTATGTGATGTGAATATGCGGTGAAATATTTGCATGCATTGGAATGACTAAATATTGTGAGATTATAGTAGTGTTGAATGTATACTAGATATAGTAAGACTTGATTCGAATAATGGTATGTTGTGACTACATGTGTTGACGTGATTGATATTGGATGTATGCTAGGAAATATTAGGGAATAGTATACACATGATTGTTTGTGCATAGGTAGCTACCTATACGTAGAGCAATAATTGTATCTACTAGTGTGAGGCTAATCTTATGTGAGTATCTGAACTATTGTTTGTGCTAGACTAGTAGAAGTTATATAAGAGATGTATATATAAATGATTGAAATACGTGCACGGATGAATATATACATGTTAGCAGAATTATTGTTTGACTACCTAGTGCATATATAAGCACTTGTAATGACTAATACCTGAGTGAATTATGGTGTGTGATTGGGATAGCTACTAGACTAGCTAGAGTTATATTTAGAAAGTCCGAGGACGGACTTTATTCTAAGGTGGGTAGGATGTAACGGCCGGTACCCGCTATTCGTTATACGGCTGTGCGTATAGCAATTTCGGGTACCCGATTGGTGTTGTTGCTTTGTGTGGGAGTCGTGTCGTTGAGTCGTTAGAGCCGTAGCACTTGGTTGCGTTCTTAGCAAGCCACCCCGACGTGAGCTCAACTTGGGGTTAGTGTCGCTTTTGGACCCCGTATCCTATGTATGCTTTACGTGCACGTAGTCTTATTTGTGCACGTAATTATTTTAGACGCTGTCTGTATCCGAACACTATAGTGTGGTATGTCGTTGTGACCCTCTCTGAGAGTAGTAAAATTGTGGCGTTGATTTGGAACGTCATTTCACGGTCGTTCTCCCATGATTTGATCTTATTTGAAGAGACGTCACGATTTTCACTTTTGTCGCTAGACCTTTTTATTTTTTAATTTCGTTCATCGACGTCGAAATTGTGATCCGTCTTCTCTGCCTTCTTTCTCTCATCGACACGGTCATCCCAGTATTTATTTCATAATTTTCGGGCTCCGTTTGACCCGTTTCACTTTATCCCCAGTTCCTATATATATGTTAAGCCTAGGTTTCACAGAGCTTGCAACCCAAATAATTATTTAATAATATTTTTCCCTTCTCTATTGTTGACCTAGCCCCTCCCCTTCTTGGCCGCACAATCCACGTGAGAGAGAGAGGAGTGTGATCTGTTATTTTTTTAAAACGTTTACAATAATAACATTGATAACAAAAATTCCTATAAGCAAAATCCTTATAGCTAATAAGCCCCTAGGCCCAGGCCCCTTCACGTGTTGCCCATCAGCCCTACTCTTGTATACTAAAAGAACCCTAGGGTCACGTTAGTCTCTTCCCTTTTGAATATAAACCCTAGGCTTACTCTTTTCTCCCAGCCAACAACACGCAGCCGCCGTCATCTCACAGCATCTCCACGCGAGCATCTTCTTCGCAGCGTCGCACCTACCATGATTCCCGATCTCCGACCAAACCCCTCACCGCCGTGGCTGCCGATCCCCGACTGAAGCACTCTGGCCGTTCCCTCGCGGCATCGCCCCACATTCACGTGATGCAGCAGGCACGCACCGTCATCTCCCTCCAACATCCGACGTGCCCTCTCGCCTCCACCCCACGTCAGCCTGTTCCCGCGCCGTCCGGCCTCTCATCGGCCTTTCCTCCGGCGACCCGCCGATATCTGCCCGCCTGTGATCCGCCGGGCCTGAACAGTAGTAGCAGCCGGCGATCTGGGCACAGCAGGCCAGGTTTCTCGTGCAGCAGCGATGCGTGGCTGCCCTCCGGGTCGCTGTCGGCCTTCCTTCCTCGCGCAGGCTTGTTCCCTTGGCCGCATCGCCCACGGTGCCGTCCGTCAACTGTAGCGAGACCCCGACGCGTTGAGGCCAAGGATTGTCACGGCAGCGATGTTTCCTCTGCGTGGCAGCGACGCACGAAAACCCTCTAGCTGAAGACGTCTTGCGTCAGCCACCGGTAGCTTCATGGGGGAAAGTCTCTTCTCACATCGGTTAGTTTAAAAACTCATTAAGTTTTAATATCAGAGTGCTAATAGATGATTATCAGACTTGATAAAATGATGAAACATGATAATCTATAGAGCCGATATATTGTTTGCACAACTCCTAGTTATTGTTAGTATAGGTTGTTTTGATAATATTGTTATATATTTATTCATATTAACAACTTTAATGTAGTTAACATGTTAGTAGCTTAACGTTCATTAATATTATGTGAACCCGTCTTAGGATGGGAAAATCTAATTAAAATTGGATCATTAGACGTTTTAGGATTGCCTAATAATTCTAGTTCCATCGTATCCAACTTATTCGATACGTGATTTTCATCAACAGAGTACCCGTAGTTCCATACCGTGCACACTGCAGGAATCTAACCCCTGACGTCGCTACCCGACGTTAGAGTAGCTCTCGCGTCGTGTTGAGGTTCCGTAGATCTGTTGGTTGACCCAGACCCTGCTGGACTACATCCTTGCCAGAATCTTTCAGGCAAGGAATGAGACTTTAGTTATTGCTTTTCTGCTTTTCTAGAATTGATGTTAGAACTGCTAGATTTATTTCTGCAAAATACTTGAAAATGATCGCATGCTACTTTCTGTTCGAACTCACTTTTAAGATGCAACTTAAACCTCACATGCTAAGTAATAAGCCGGACAATATAATTGTGTGGATCTTTGTAGAAGATCACAGGCGTGGGCCTCTCCTATACGGAGGTTGGCACTACTCTTGTGGAGCATTTGCTGGCTCTTCCAGGAATGTCTCGCTTACGGATAGTTAATCGATGACGGGGGTGACCATTGAGAACTGGTGCTCCCCAGCTTTGGCTCACCCGTGACTGGTGCGCTTCGGTATGATACGTAGTATCATTCATGATTAATGATTTGTTTCGGATCGACGACAGGGGTGACCATTGAGAACTGGTGCTCCCCAGCTTTGGCTCACCCGTGACTGGTGCGCTCCGGTATGATACGCCGTATCATTCGTGATCCTTGTCTTGTCTCGTGTCTAGATGGAGCGTTTGTTGGCTCGTGTCCATAACACAAACGACTCGCGGGTGGGGTAGGACAAAAGAGTCTAGCTGGGCCTGGGGGGTAGCTCCCCTCCGCCTACGCAGCTTGAGTCCTTAGGCTTTATCTTTGTATCGCAGTTGGTGCACTCCTGTTTACTTCGCAGGGATGCATTCCGGTCGTTTGACCTTTTCTAGACTTGGACAATCTGACCAGATGGACACCCCTGGCAGATTGATAGAACTACATGTACAACTCCTAGACGATCTGACTAGATGGACACCCCTAGCAGATCGATTAGAATAACCATTACTTATTTCCTGCTTTCTAGAACTGCCTATGTAGTTGTCATTTAAATTCCATATAGAACTGCTAGAATTGTATAACTGCTTTAATTATGGTCTCATTAGTTCGTTGCTGACATGTGTTTTGCACATGTCTCAGACTTGACCGAGCTGCCACAACCTGAGGATCCCCCGCAGATTCTCACCCCTTTAGTTGCCTCCGGTACGTGCAGTTTTAGTCTTTATGTTAAACTCCTTGTTGGTTATTTTCTGCGTTTGAATAATAATATCTTTTACTGCTACTTCTATTGTTTCATGCTAAATCATTCGAACGGACTTTCCCCTCCGCATCATAACTTGCCATGGACGCTTATTGGACCCCGAGCCTCAACGGCTCTAGTTCATGCGGGCTGGCCATGCCTCACTGTTCAACCTTTTGGGAAGTGGGGCGTGACATCCCTTGTACGGATACACAGCCCGAGGGCAATAGGACACTCTCCAAGCTAGAGAGAGTGATCCCTTGTACGGATTCTCAGCCTGCGGGCAATAGGGCACTCGCCAAGCTAGAGCGAGTGATCCCTTGTACTGGTGTCATGTCTTGTCTTGTCTTGGGGTTTGGGGTTGGGTTGAGCGTGCGCACGGCAAGAGGGTCTGATCCCCCTCGAACCGTAAGGCGTGAACCCTTTCGTGTCTCACTTGTCTTGTCCTGCCTTGTTTCCGTCACGTCCCGTCTTGTCTTGACACCTGTAGGTTAGTCCCGTAGTTCGTAGCACACGCTACGACTACTACTTGTTGCGCTTTACTTTCTTGCTGCGTTACTTCTGTTTGTTACTCAGTTATAACCCCAGCATGCTAATCAACCAGTAAAACGTTGTCTAAAAGTTGATACACTTGCAGTTTGGTCTAACCCTTTTTGTAGACCTGACCTGACGTACAGTTCCTTCTTTTGGTGATGTACGTCAGGTGTTGAGCCAGAGTTCGTAGACGAGGCAGACTCACTGGAGTACGAGGAGCCGAGGACGTCGACCCAGAGCACGTGCCTGACGAGGACCAGACCTTGAGGTCTTTTTAGTCGCCACTTCCAGAGGTTACTACTTTCAGTTTTCTCTTAGAAAGTTTGTTGCCGCTTAGGCTTCTTTTTAGACTTGTACTTGTTGGATATCATATCTCTAATTTAATGAATGCATCTTTCTTTCCGTACTTTCTGTTGTTTCGAACTATATTAATGCAAGAACATGAAAATCCTTGAAAATGGTACCCATACAGACGCTTATTGGGTCCGAGTTTCTCAGCTCTGGCCTAAGCGGGCCTCGTCACGTTTCGCTTCCGTCCATTTTGGGAAGCGGGGTGTGACAGGTTTTAGTGGTGGCCCAGCAGGTCTTGCAAAAGTTCGGAACAATAAACGTACCGCATTCATTTGATATCCACGTACAAGTCTGAATTAGTTTCCCAGTCTTAGATAGTAGGAAGACTTAGGTAGACGTCTCAGGTTGATAGTCGGACGCCTTGGTTAAGATTTAGTCGTCCTCGTCCTAGACTATCTAAGCATCCCCATTTGATTCTGATCGTATTAGATATCTAGAGTCCTTCTTTTAGTTAGTCGATCGCCCAGCTCCATCGACTTCGGGCCCAACAGAACGTAACCTTAATTCTCTTAGGAACCTTCTCTTTAGATCCTGAATATAGTCTAGCTCATTAGAAAATCTTAGTGCTGAGCTCTCCTGATCTTAGGCAACCCGAAAAGTAGAATCCCTGACTCCTAGCGTCTTCCTGATCATTACCATTTTCGTGTTATCTACCGTGATGTTCCATCGTAGCTCTTCACGATTCATATCTTACGCGTAATCTTCATGCGATCATTTTTCCTTTCTCTCGATTCTTGTGATCGTTTCCTGATGATCATCATCGATCCTTCGAACCCCTTCCTTGACCAATTCTACCTCCTCAAAAATTATTTTCGACTTTCCTTATTAAGTATTCGCTCTAGCTTGATTTCTCTGAAAAACCCCTATATTATATATTTAAAAATTTTTTGTTTTGGATCGAGTTAAAACTTTTAATTGACTTGGAGCTTTCTTGGACGTAAATGTTTTAAGTCAATATCTCGTATTATTTGCCTTGTTTCCAATATATATATATATCTTTTATAAACTACACAATTTATTTCTACTATCTTGTACTTATTTTCGAATCGGTATCCATCGTATTTTAGTTTTAAAACTTTGTTACCATTTCGGGAATTCAATATATCATTTTTCTAACCTACGAAATTTATTTTTTACCATTTACGTACGTACTTTAGAATATTTTTCTAAAACAAAGGGGGATTTTAAATTTCTTTACATATAAACATCTCTATGTTCATCGTGCTCATACTTCAAGAACCTTTGTTTAAAATTTGTTTTCATTTGCAAAACAATCGCTACATTATCCTACTTTTATTCCTTCATCTAACTTTTTTTTCCAAATCGTAATAATTTTACTATTTGCTCCTTTTCCCCACTTATTCCTATAAAAGTATAAAGTATACGATATCATATTTTACCAGTAAATCTCCTTCATTTATCTAGTTATTCTGAGAAATATTTTTGTCTCATCCAACCATCTCTTTACTCCGTCTTATTTGAGCTTGTTCTTTCCGATCTTATTTCGTTTCGCTTTTGATCTAGTTTTATTTCCCTTCTATTATTTAGACATTAGACCTTGTAGTTATCCATGCTATCTCCAGTTTAGGAGTAGGCCCTTTGGTAGGTGATGTCGTTGCAGTGCCTGAGTATAGGTAGAGTGTGTAGACCTGTATGAGTGTGTCATCTTTAGGATCCTGATATTTGTCTCCTGTGTCTTGAATGTGTACTCAACGTTAACCATGATATGCAGTAAGTTGTCTGAATGACGGTATTCATACTTGTATGAATGGCGTCATCGCAGGCAGATCCTTAGACTTAGTTTTAGTTTTAATGAATGGTTTATCTTGGTTGTATGTGACTGTATCAAAACTTTGTTTTCTTTAAACCAAATCTTTAAAGTTTTAAAACTAGCTCACAAGATCACAAATCACTTAACCTCCCTCATCCATTATCGCAACACCACACGTTTTTTCCAAATGTTTTAAAATATTTCCTTGGCCTTAAGTCTCTCTTTCTCTTCTCTTCTTTCTCCCTTAAACAAAATTTTCGTGTTTATGGTTGTTATATTAATTGGGACTAGCTATTATCGTTATATGATTATGTTGCGGGTAGGCATAGAGTGAGATGAGATATACTGTAGCGGTGATTGGTTGATTTTGAACACAAAGATATTAGATTAGATTTCTTTCGGATGAAAAGAACTTTGATTGGATGAAATTATGTATAGGAAGATGAGTACTTAATCGAACTGGAACTTGAACGAGTGGTAGATATGAGTATTTATAAAGGTATGGTATGATTTAGAGTGACCATGAAATGATGAAAACATTTGAAGCACCAAGACATGATTATTAAGTTAACGTGAGAAGACATTGGGAATAACACGACGTGTTGAGATGAATGGATGGTTAGGTAGGCGGATTTAATATTGGTTGGGATTAGTTATAGTGAGTAGGTTAAGATGTGATTTTGATAGTTCAATTATTTGGCGGATAAATTTATGGGAAGATATGAGAGGAATGTATTAAGGACACGGCGATTGTTGATTTGTGAAAGGTGTTATAAGATAGACAAAGTTTTGTCTTGGATTGGTGATTGACCAGGACATCTTTTTAGCGATTGATTAATATTGGGAAGAGATTGAGAAATTTAAAGATGTTATGGAGCAATGATGTTTAATGGAGTGGTAGATGATTATTATTCTAATATGAGAACTTGGGGTTGGAAATTTGAACATCAGTGATGGGTCTATAGTTAAGTGTTAGGAGGTGAGATTAGTCGTGGCTTTATCCAGTGAAAAGAAGGGTTATGATGGATTATTTGAGGAACGATGTTTAAGTTATAGGATTAGAGATCATTGTGTGGAAGATGGGAGTTACAGGCTTAAGTATTTATATATTTTATAATTATTATTAGTATAAGTGATTCTGAGAACGGAATCATTTCTAAGGTGGGTAAAATGTAACGGCCACTTTCCGACTGTACGTATTTTAGCGCGTAGCTATGTTTCGTGTGCATTTTGTATATTTGATTTTTATTACTGCCTTCCATAGTTCAGACGCTCGACCGGACCCCGTATTCACGATCCTCTCGGAGGCGCGATCGCCCAAGTATTTTTATTGTAATTTTCAGACGTCGAGGGACCAACCTGCATTAACACCGTAGTATTTATTAAACCTTTTTTTTTATAAATTTGAAGGCCAAGAATAAATCTGTAAGTTTCTTAATTAAACCAAACTTTAAAAAAAACAGAGAAGGGAGAATCTTTTGCTGATTTGGTTTAAACGTAATGGCCTAAGAATAACACACTTTTACTATTTCCCCTTAATATTACCTTTTGTTAAGAATACTTTTAATTTCGAAATCTGCAAGCAACCAAAATCAATTTTAAGAGGTTAGTGACCAGAACCCATTTGATTTCATATCAAAACAACCCCCCTTTTGATCTCTACTCACGTGAACCCCCATACCTCTCACCCCCACGTTTTCTCTCTCCTACCCAATCTATATAACTAAACAATTGAAAACCTAGGGCTAACGAACTGACAGCCGCCCCAACCCTATACAAACACAGGCGTCTCTTTCTCTTTTGCATGTGTCAGTCTACAAAAATTCTCTCACCCCGATCTCCGACGGCTTCAACCTCGCCCAGCCTGTCTCCGACCTACCCTCCGTCACCCCCCTCCTACGGCCACCTCGTCTCGCCTCCTTCACCTCGCCTAGCTCCGGTGACAGCCCGCACTAAGCCACGCAACCCCGGCGCCCCGAACCACCTTGCCTAGCCCAATACCGCCGACCGCCACCTTGATCCATTGAACGACGTGCCATCCAACCGCCGCCAGACACCGGCTTTTCCCACCAAATCTGCGGCCCCCTCTTCACACCGGCGTTTTCTTCTACTCGTAAGCCCCTCCCCTCCACTTGCGAGAGTGACCCGCGGCCTCCTCCCGCACCGACATCGTCAGCCTCAGCTCATCCCTCCGACGTCGGTGCGCTACCCACAGTCGCCGTGCACCGCCAACGTTTCACGTCCCAGCCCCGCCGTCGTCGTTCGTCGTTGCGCCCACGTGCATGCTTCAAGTGCTCGAGAGGTAACTGCTCGTTACTATTATTATTTCCTGAGGGTGACTGTGTATAAGGTGATATTATTATATTTAATAGGGTGACAGTGTATAAGGTATTGTTACTATATTTAATAGGTGGGGATTGTAGCAGTGTTTGTTCTTGCTACAAGAATTGATAAATGTTAGCTGTTAGAGATGTATTTATATAGGTCAGTGCACTAAGCATTAGATATGTTTTACAATAGGCCTTGTACCTATGTGTGAACCTATGTGTGAGTAATTTGGACTTTATACTCGAATAAGAACTTATGGCATGGCTTGTTATTGCAAATTCATGACGCAGATGTTTAAGTGTGCCCCTTGCTATCATCTGGGATCTGACGATTCCCTCTCCTCGCGCTACTCGCAATCAAAGAACAGAGTGAGGGCGACGTGATCCGTCGTTTCAGTTCCGACGTCAAAGCTTGCACGTGACCGTCAGACCAGGTTGGTGACCCCCTAACTCATAGCGAAAACCCACACCGTAGCAAAACTGAACCCTAACTAAAAATCGACAATTTGAACTAAAATTTATTTTCTAGCACCAGTAAAACGTTGTACAAATCTAGAAAATCGACGAATGGACTTTGTTGACTGTGCACATAGGATTAGATCGTCGATTAGGCTAAAACATCGAAAAAGTGACTTTGGACAAATAGGATAGTCCCGATAACCTAGAAACGAACCCTAATAGGATTTGATGAAATTGAGACCTGACACCGTCGCTGTGACGATATTTCAGATGGACTCCCGCGGACGAGACGCTTGGACGAGACGCTTAGAGAGGACGACACGCTCGCCATCGCAGGCAAGTGTATCCACTTGCACTTTTGGCCGTGCTTAGGCCTTAATTGGTTAGAATTGTTAACTGTGAACAAATATAACCGGACGTGAAATGATAGCGTCCGGGACGACTCCTGACGGCTCAGACTTGACGACGAAGTCTGATCCTGACAACAACAACTTTAATGCTGTAGGGCAATCATGTGTGTGCGTGTGTGTGGACACCCTAGAATAACCCTTCCTGTCTTTTCACGTCCCATCCCGTCTTGCACAGCCCGCTGGGCAATAGGGCACTCTTCGAGTGATCCCTTGTACAGATTCACAGCCTGCAGGCAATAGGGCACTCTCCAAGTTGAGAGGGTGATCCCTTGTAACGGCCGGTACCCGCTATTCGTTATACGGCTGTGCGTATAGCAATTTCGGGTACCCGATTGGTGTTGTTGCTTTGTGTGGGAGTCGTGTCGTTGAGTCGTTAGAGCCGTAGCACTTGGTTGCGTTCTTAGCAAGCCACCCCGACGTGAGCTCAACTTGGGGTTAGTGTCGCTTTTGGACCCCGTATCCTATGTATGCTTTACGTGCACGTAGTCTTATTTGTGCACGTAATTATTTTAGACGCTGTCTGTATCCGAACACTATAGTGTGGTATGTCGTTGTGACCCTCTCTGAGAGTAGTAAAATTGTGGCGTTGATTTGGAACGTCATTTCACGGTCGTTCTCCCATGATTTGATCTTATTTGAAGAGACGTCACGATTTTCACTTTTGTCGCTAGACCTTTTTATTTTTTAATTTCGTTCATCGACGTCGAAATTGTGATCCGTCTTCTCTGCCTTCTTTCTCTCATCGACACGGTCATCCCAGTATTTATTTCATAATTTTCGGGCTCCGTTTGACCCGTTTCACTTTATCCCCAGTTCCTATATATATGTTAAGCCTAGG
>CM061142.1:179008100-179031100 GCA_030789695.1 Scilla litardierei
CCACTCCCAGAAGTCTGGACCTTTTCGGATGGAAGAGGAGGTGAGTAGGGGCTGGAGATGAGCAATACAGGCAAGAAGGCACCAGGCTTTGTCGTCCCAAAAGTTAGCAACACAACGAAGCCGCATGGAGTGAGGAGGAGTGCATAGCTTGGCCAGGGGCCACAAGGAAGCCAGGGATCAAACCAGAAGGACGAGGTGCACCCATCGCCGATGACCCTATGGAAGCAGGCCACAGCCGAGTCACGACATTGGAGTACATGCTTCCAAGAACCCGAATCTAAGACAGAGGCCTCACAAAGAAAGAGTGGAGTATGCTTCAGGTAGACGGCACACATGTAGGAAGCCCAGGGAGAGGGAGAATGCAGTAACCTCCAGAGAATCTTAGTGCCCGCCGCTACTCCCACCTCCAGAAGAGAGTGAAGGCCAATTCCCCCCTCACGCTTGGGAAGGCACATGTCCTCCCAACACCAAAGGTGGAGCTTGGACCCCCAAATGAAATCGTGGAAAAGGCGGTCAATCTTCGAAAGGATGGATGCAGGAATCCGAAAGGACTGGATCCAGTAAGAGACAAAGCCATGAATCACAGTGCGGACAAGCTCAATATGCCCCGCAGTAGAGAGAAGTCTAGACGACCAACCAGCAATCTTGGCCCTGCATTTGTCAACTAACCCAGAGAAAAGTTTGGCGGCGGGATATGTGGGGGATAGAGGGAGTCCAAGGTACCTGACCGGGGGTGGTGATAGGGATGCCAAGGATGGTGGAGAGCACGCCCCCAACACCGCACCCCTTGCCGAGGATCAACTTGCTCTTGGCTTTATTAACTTCCAGGCCAGTTAGGAGGTGGAAGGAAGAAAGAAGCCTACCCAGCTCAGTGAAGGACTCAGGGTCCGCCTTACAGAACACCAGCATGTCGTCTGCAAAGAGGAGATGAGAGGGAATGTGCAGGATCCCCCTCTTAGGGGGACGAATAGCCCCCGATAGAGAGGCACAGTCCATCAGCAGAGTAAAAGCCTCCATAACAGTGACAAAGAGGAAGGGAGAGATGGGGTCACCCTGACGGACCCCCTGATTACTCCCGAAGAAACCCGCAGGGGAACCATTAACCAGCACCGAGAACGAAGGAGAATCAACACAGACCTTGACCCAATGGATGAAGACAGGAGGGAAGCCAAGGTAGGAGAGGAAGTAGGAGACAAATTCCTGGTTTACGCTATCAAAGGCTTTCCGCAAGTCTAACTGGATGCAGGCCCTAGCCCCCAAGGAAGCAGAGAAGTCACGGATGAGCTCATGGGCAAGCAGGGATGAGTCCGAGATGAGACTACCCTTGATGAAAGCCGATTGATTCCAAGAGATCAGTCCAGGAATAACCTCCGCAAGCCGACGACTGAGCACCTTGGAGATAGCCTTGTAGACCACATTGCAACAGGAGATCGACCGGTAGTCCCCCAGAGAAGCAGCATTATGGGACTTGGGAACCAGAGTGAGGAAAGTGTGGTTTATCTATTGAAGGATGCTGCTGTTAGGGTTTCTATCATGCATAACTAATTTTATACGCAGTGGAAAATAGAAACATACCAAGATCCATGCGTTTCTAATTGATTCGAATCGATTACTAACCTTTGTGACGATCTGAATCCGTCGAACTACAGGTGCTGCTCTATGAACGACCACCCTCAATCGGTATCCACACGCGAACGTCACGAACAGGACTTGCGAGGGTGCTAGCTCCTTTGTCGCAACTAGGGTTTCTCTCGCTCTTTGTTTTTCTCAAAAACGGAGGAGATAGATTGAAAAACGTAAAACTGAAAATCGTGATTCTATATCTTATATAGAATCCTACGTTAACCCCTTAACAACATTCAGTTACGCGACGCTATCTTAGGGATAAGAATCACACGTTAACTCATTAACGTATTTTAGTTAAGCGGCGATATCTTAGGGATAATATCTTAACGAGATACGATATCTGCCGGTTAAGATATTTCACCTTATCATGAATTTCAAATCATATTCGAAATCATGTTTAAACCCTATCCTATCCAATTCGTTCTTTGTATGCGACCCAATAGGCTCATATTAAATTGGCAGTGGGCCTAATCTCATTAGAAGCCCACAAGTCATAATTGGTCTCTAGCAAGACATTTTGACTACCCAATTAATATGAATATCATTAGTCCGATATTAACCTAACCAATAGAACATGACATAATCCTGTTGTCACACGATATCTTATTTGAACATAAGTCATGTGCAGTGTCATACTTATATAGTTCAAACATTTAATTTCTCGCTTTCTAAGTAGACTGATAAAATCAAATGACATTCATTTGAGCACGGCCATGCATTTCTCAGTCCTACTTATCGAGGGGCCCATTAGATATCTCTCATAGAAGAGGGACAAATTCCATCTTGTTCATTCACTTTCCTCTGCATAATTCACATCATATTCGATCATAACCTTTATGATTATCTGATTAAAGATAACGTTTGATTATGTCAAAATATGATGTTCCTTATGTAGGAAACTGTGATGAGCTCAGGTCTAAGGATTCAATGACATAACTATTATGAGATCATTTATGACACTAATCCATGTAATGATCTCATAGAGAGTCTATCCAGTACATGTTCTCCAACAAGTAACCTATAAGTTTGATTTGTATCACCATACATATAATTATCTCATAATTCTCTGCCAAACTCATACTAATCTTAATTCTTCATTAAACCTTTAATGATGAATGACTAGGTTAGAATAGCATAAAACAACTATTCACACATTATTATAAAGAAACATGCAAGCAATATAATAATAACAATAATAAGAGAAACATTTTATAAATGAAAATGACATAACATAAAGGTCCAAATATTTGGCCTAGGGCACAACCACTAATAGCTGCCAGAAGAGAAGAAAGAGTGCACGGCCTGGAGCACATCACCATCCACCACCCCCATAACTCCTGGAAGAACAAAGGGGAAGCCGTCAGGGCCAGGTGATTTGTCCCAATCAAAGGAGAAAATTGCCACCTTGATCTCCAAATCAGAAATACCACGGCCAATCCAATCACAAGCGGCAGGAGAAAGAATGCACTTAGGAATCATCTCAGGGAAGGAGGTGATATAGGAATCCTGGTGGAAAAGAAAGGAGAAATAGTCCACCGCCTCAGCACGGAGAAAATCAATCTGGGCGGCAGGCCCCCCTCAGGGCCTATCAGGTGCAAGAGACTATTGCTGGCAGCTCGATCCCTGGAATCAGCATAGAAGAAACTAGTATTCCTGTCCCCCTGAGCAAGCCAGGTCTGGCGGCTCTTCTGTCTGGCATGACTCTCCTCACAATCCAGGCAGGAGGCAATGGTACGGGAAAGGGCACGGTCCTGGCAGATGAGATCAGGGCAAGAGGGGAAGTCTGGACTAGCTCGAAGAATGGAGATATCCTGCCTGATAGCCTCAGAGGGAGGGAAGGGACAGTGCGTCAACGGCCACCCCCGAATGGCCACCTTGAGGGCCTTGAGTTTGGAAACCAGCCTGAACATAGGAGACCCCAGGAACCGACCTCTCCAAACAGTAAGTAGGAGGCTATAGAAACCAGGAATCTGGAGGTAGTGACTGCAGAAGCGGAATGGCTCGGGGCCCAAATCAGGAGGGAGGATAATCTGAATAAGGAGAGGAGAATGGTCACTGGTGCCGGGAAGGAGGTATGAGGCAAATGCATCTGGCAAGGTGGCAATCCAAGCAGCACTAACAAGAGCACTATCCAGTCTGTAGGAGATGCGAGACCCCACGGACGAGTTATTGCTCCAACTCAGGCGATTGCCAACACACCGCAAATCATCCAAGCCACAGTCATTGATACATCTATTAAAATCTCCCGAAGGCTGGACAAAAGGGCACGGCCTCCAACCTTTTCATCAATAAACCGGGTGACATTGAAGTCCCCCATCACCGCCCAAGCACCATCACCAATAATGGTAGAGTCCCGAAGTAGAGAATCCCATAGGCTCCCCCGTTCAGACACTAGGTTGTGGCAGTAAACAATAGTCAAAAAGACTACCAATCCCCCCCGGTTCTTGCAGGAGAGAGTGATGTGCTGGGCGGAGGAGGAAAGGGTGGAACAGTCCCAGACCCCCGGGTTGGCCAAAACCCATATTCTGCCCTTCGTTGCATAAGCATAATTGTGGAAAGCCACCCATCCCTTAGGACAGCAAGAGGTCACGGTATCCCCATTAGGATCCATCACCTTAGTCTCCAGAAGACCAACAAGAGAGACCTTGTGCTTATAGATGTGATGTGCGACGTCCCTCTGACGAACTTTGGAATTCAACCCCCTCACATTCCAGACCATCACTGACATAATTAAATAATGTTGGGGGCCTGGCTTCGAGTCGACACTCGGGAGGAGGCCTGACCTCCCGAGTTAGCTTTCTTGGTTTGTTTGGCATTTTTTGTGGGTATGATGTACGAGGAGTTGGGAATAGTGGAAGAGAATGGACATTCAACTAGGGGCGCCGATTTAGGGGAGAGAAGGGGTTTCTTACAAGCCCCCTCGCGGTCAGGGTTAGTTGGGGAGAAGTCAGCAACGGAGGCCGGGGACCGCCCAACTCCAGCCTTAATGCGAATGATATTGACTAGGCATTCAGTATGGGCAGCATTACATACAGCACAGAACGCCGTATCACAATAGGCCGCGGCTCCATCTGAATAGGATCGCCCTACAACCCCTTCAGCAACAGCCTGCGGTACACGCCCATCCCCAACAGTAGATGGCAGGGGACCATTACTCAGCAGACCCCAAGCTTCAACAATATTCCCGCCCAACGCTCGGAGTGAAGTCTGCTGCTCTCTAATTGGTGGAGAAAAATTCTGCACAATAGCCGGAGCCATATTAACACTGCCAGGGACGATGCCAGTTCCTTGGCATTTCACAACCTGAGGCACTCGCCCAGCGGTAAGGCCATCGACTCTAGCAGGAGGCGAAGTCAAGGAAGTAGGCCGGCCAGAGTGTTCCAGGAGCGGTGAAGAAATAACAGTATGCCGGGGGAAGGGGGGAGGGTGGGGGGCGACGGGGATGGCATAGGGGCGACCGAAGAATCCAAAGAGAGGGGGTGGGTAGATCCGGAGGCAGAAGCAAGTGGGGTACCTTCAGGTAGAGGAGGCAGGCCAGAGGAAGCAACCCCAGAGGCAGTCGTTTCACCTGGAGATGCGACGATTTCCGTGGCCAATTCCAGCAGGTCAACTCCCGTTGGAGTGAAAGTCACTGGGTTCTGATCGCAGGGTGTAACGACATACCCATCATCAATAATGGGAGAGGGCAGGGTGGGGCCATCCTCCGAAGGCAAGGATGGGACAGGTACAGCCACATGCATGAATGTCAGGGAGATTGAAGAGGGCGCTGGTTCCTCAGGAAGCGGTGGACGAAGAAGGTCTTCCATATCACACGCAGGCTGGGGAGGCCGAGACGGAGCGGCACAGTGGCGGATGTCATGCCCAAAGTAGCGGTAATGCGAACAAAGGGGAGGGATGCGCTCGTATTCCACAGTCATTGGGATGATAGATCCATTGGCAAGGCGAGCCGAAATGGAAGTTGGGAAGGCAGAAGTGGCATTGACCTCGACGAAGCAACGTACAAACGAGAGCCGAGAGGCATTAGCGGTGGCAGCGTCAGTGAAGAGGGGACGTCCCACTGCACTCGCTAGCTTGCCAAGGATGGCAGTGGACCAGAATTGGAAGGGAAGTTGGGGAAACCGTATCCATAGTGGCACAGAAGAGAGAAGGTCACGGTCGAGGCCAATATGGGGTGTCCAACGTCTAAGTACAAGCAGGCACCCATTAAGAAACCAAGGCCTGCCGTGGAGGACATCCCCACAGTCCAACTCTGATTCGAATTTGAAGAAAAAAACCCGTTTTCATTGGAGTGAAGATGAACATCTGCCTTGGTCTTCCATGTTCATGCCATCCAGGACTTTAGATGTCTGTAATAAGGTCGGGGCCGACAAAGTACCCAACAAGGGTATGCACCCAATGTCCAGCCGCCAGGGCAATGTCGGTAGGCAAAATGTCGACAACTACCTCAACGCCGACCAAAGAGGAAGGAGAGTATTCCAGCCCAAAGCTGGGAGTAGCAGGGGCCCTCGGGGCACAGATGGCGCTGAACGTGGTAGAGGAAACATTTGTCGAACAGGGAACGGGTGGAGTCGTCGCATCAGGCCTTTTGCCAAACAGATGGTGGGCAGCAGAACCCGTCGTAGAAGAAGTTCGAGGATGGCGAGAGAAATCTCTCTCACGAAGAGGGGCCGAAGCATCGTGAAGATGAGGGGCACCACTGCGCCCAACAGTATGGCCGCCGCCACGACCCGGGATGCCGCTGTCGCCACGGCCCGCCTGGCCGACACCCACACCACGAGATGCGACGGGACCCAGAATAGACGGTTTCCACCGACAGTTTATTACAGTGATCCAAGAGGAGTCCCCCCATTGCCACTAGCGGAAGTAGCGGTCGCCTTGCCGGAGTCGGGAGGGAGACCATTGCGTGAGGAGGTGGGGACAACATCACTAAAATCAGGAGGGGGGCCACTGCTAGGTAAGGCCATGGGAACAGGAAAGAGTGAGGAGGAAAGTGTAAGAGTGGGAGGGGGGCGATGGCCGTAGGCCAAAGACCCCGGAGCAACGAGGAAGAAACGGCGATAAATCGCCCAGAGTAACTTTATATGTATGTTCATATACACATTAGTACACATATATATCCCATTTTGGAGAAGAAAACTTGTGTTGAAATTATGGATTTTATTTAACTCAATATAGATGGTTTGAAAGGTGGAATAAAAGGTTCTTATATATATTTCCACTTAGTGTAATCATTTTGTGTTAAATTCAGTTTAGTTTCACACTCAAATTTTTGGCACAATTAATTATATATTTCGAATAAACATTAGTTGGATCATCAACTCACCAAAGTGGGTTTTCTTGTGAAGATTAGTTTTAATCTCGAAATATAACAAGTTGATACATACTTTTGTATGAAAATTTTGATTGCCTTAAATTTGATTTTTGAATAAAAAAGTGGACTTGAATATTTCCACTTAAAGTATATATTCATGTATTAAAATGTGACATAGGTTTAAATTTTGCAAAGTTATATAATTTTGAAATGACTTGATGTAATCATCACCTCGTCAAAGTTGGCTCTGTTGTTTTGCATTATTTCATTTCATAAATATAAAAAGGAATTTTATCTGTATACTTTGAAATGAACGCTAAATCGGCCCAACAGAAGATTACCGTTCTGTGTCAATTTATATGCACATGTGGCAATAGACAAGGTGATGATTAGTGAGATCAATGCATGCAAATTTAATTCGGACCAAAAGAAATTTTATTTTTGGCATGTTATTATTGTCATTGTCTAATTGTAACAACAAGATATCAATAACTAGTCAATAGATTATCCAAAGATAAATGTTGAGCTAGTACAATATGTCTTGAGATGGGAAAATAGCATTAATTTGAATTTGGTGTTGTTTTGTTAAATACTCATATGAACATGTTACAATTGTTTTCTTGTTCTCTTTTTCAGCTATTATTCTTGAAAATTTTTCTGTCCAACTCAAATCTATTCCAGTACTTAATGGCACTAGCTTCAAGACATGGAAGGAGAACCTTTTGATAATCCTCGGAGTCATGGATCTTAATCTGGCATTAAGGACTAATAGTCCTCCACCACACACTGATGAGAGTACCTCTAATGAAAAGAGTGAGATGGAAGAGTGGAAAAGATCAAATCGCATGTGCCTTATACTTGTGAGGAATGCCATTCCAGAATATCTCAGGGCTCTATTTCAGAGAAAATTGACATAGCTAAATGGTTCCTTATTGAGCTTGAAAAGACGTTTGTCAAGAATGAAAAGAGTGAGATTAGTACACTTTTGACAAACCTAACTTCAATGAAATATGAAGGTAAAGGAAACATCAGGGAGCATATATTGAAGATGTCTAATATTGCTTCAAGGTTGAAAGCACTTGAGTTAGACTTCTCTGAGGATCTGCTAGTGCATTTTGTTTTAATATCTCTTTCATCATAGTTTAGCCAGTTTAAGGTGAGCTACAATCTGAAGGAAGAGACTTGGTCTTTGGATGAGCTCATCTCATACTATATAAAGGAAGTGGAAAGGCTTAAGCAAGAGATGACAGAAAGCACTTCCCTGACCTCCACCTTCAACAAACGGAAGAAGGATACTAAAGCTGCAGATACAGCTTCTCAAAAGAAACAACAAAGGGAATTGAAAAGTTCAGAAGGTAACAGTTGTTTCTTCTGTGGAGCTGAAGGGCATATAAAGAAGCAATGCACAAATTATCATACTTGTCATGCTAAAAGGGTATGTTTCTTTAATTTTGTTTAATTCTATAGTTAATTTCTTTTTATAAACCTTTGGTACTTATAGACATGTGATGGAAAGATCCTGGTATAACCATTCACATCATTGTGTCTATGCAGAATTGCCTAAGATGCTAAGAGCCGAATTGTCACGCCCCGCTTCCCAAAACGGCGGAGGCGAAGCGTGACGAGGCCCGCTTAGGCCAGAGCTGAGGAGCCCTGACCCAATACGCGTCCGTGTGGTACCAAGACAAAGGCACAAGTCCCTGCATGTTAGTACAGAACAATAAAAGTACAAGAAGGAAAAGAACATCACAGATTTTATTCCAACATATCAAAATGCCATGTCTCAACGCCCGAAGGGCTACAACAGCAGAAAAGTAAACTAATGGTGCAAGCACCCAACCTAGTCAAAGAAACATAAAAGGTGCTACGCACCCAACAAGAACAATATCGCCTCTGGTAACTGATACCAACAGTCACTAGCTCTGATTCTCCTCAGGGTCGTACTCGGGATCAACGCTCTCTGACTCCACGTCGGCTGGCAAGTCAGTCTCCTCCACGTACTCTGGCTCAATCCCTGACGTACAGCACCAGAAGAAGGAACTGTACGTCAGGTAAGGTCTACAAGGAAGGATTAGACCAAGCTACAAGTGTACCAATTACTTACAACATTTTACTGGTTGATTAACATGCTGAGGTTCTTACAACAGAAGGAAAAACACAACAGACAAGTAAACAAGACAAGTGGTAGTCACAGCGAGTGCTATGGACTACGGGACTAGCCTACAGGTGTCAAGACAAGACGGAACACGGGAAGCCAGACAAGACAAGACAAGACAAGACACGAAAGGGTTCACGCCTGATCGGTTTGAGGGGGATCAATCCCTCTTGCCGCTTGCACGCTCAACCCTACCCCATAACCCCAAGAATCGTGACAAGACATGGGATCACTTGCTCTAGCTTGACAAGTGCCCAATTGCTCCCTGAGCTGTGTAGCGGTACATGGGATCACCTGCTCTAGCTTGACAGGTGCCCAATTGCCCATCGGGCTGTGAACTAGTACAAGGGATCACTCGCTCTGGCTTGGCGAGTGCCCTATTGCCCAGCGGGCTGTGCAGACGGTAAGGGACAAGACACGACAAAACAGGGAGGGGTTGTACTAGGGTGTCCACAACTCACGCACACACATGTCAAATCCTATGATGTCAGAAATTGTTGTTGGACTCAGATTTCGTTGTCAAATCCGAGTCGTCAAGGGTCGTCCCAGACGCTATCATTTCACGTCCGGTTCTCAAGTTTCTAAATTAACAATCCCTAACAAGGTGAAGGCCTAAACATGGCCAAGAACGCAAGTGATACACTTGCCTGTGGTGGCGAGCGCGTCGTCTCCCTGGTACGCCTCGTCCAATCGTTTCGTCGGGGGTAAACGGTCTGAAAAAATTGTGACACGGCGACGGTGTCAGATCGAGATTCATTAATCCCTATTAGGGTAGTGTCTAGATTATTGGGTCTATCCTATTTAATTAAAAATCACATTTTTAATATAATTAACCTAATCGACGATCTATCCTATGTGTACATGCATAATGTCCATTCGTCGATTTCTACGGTTTGTACAACGTTTTAAAGATCAGCGGAAAATAAACTTAGTTTGATTAGGTTGCTGATTTTAATTAGGGTTTGATCACCTATGGTGTGGGTTACTACGAATTTAGGGCACTAACCTGAAATTGACGTTTGCACGAAGATCCGGCGTCGAATCTGGAAAGGTGGAAGCTTTGCGCCGTCCGGAAATCCCTAGGCCGCGGGTAGCGCAGCGAGAAATGTTGATCGCCGGTGGTGGTGAAGATTTCAGCGTCTCTCGGCGTAGTTGCTGCTGGATTTGAGACGAGAACTCCGTGCTAGGGCAAAAGAAAAAGGAAAAGAGAGAAGAGGAAGAGCTTTGGGAAGGTTGGAAGGCGTAAGGATGGAGGAATGAACAAGGGGAGGACGTGGGTGGTAGGGGAGTATGATTGGGGAAGAGGGAGGCTGAAAATAATCTGAAGAAATGAAAGAGAGAGCCTCGTTTAAATAAGAAAACAAAACGGCGGCTAGCACAGAAATTAGGGTTTCGGGGTCAACTAGTCGGTCAGAGAAGGGTGGTCGACTGACTAGTTTGGGAACTAGTCGGTCGATCATATAACTGTGACCGACTAAAACCCAAACCGTGAACATGGCTATTGTAAAATTATAGAGTTAGTCGGTCTGTGAAGGCTCGTCGACCGACTAGTTTGCAACCTAGTCGGTCGGCCAGTGTTCATAGACCGACTAAAGGGTGAGAATGATCAACAAGATATTTTGAAGATTAGTCGGTCAGAGAAGGATGCTTAACCGACTAGTTCGTCAACTAGTCGGTCGGTTTTCGTTCTTTGACCGACTAACGGGTAAACAGTAACCTGATGCGAAAAATGATCTATGTACTTAGTCGGTCTGCGAAGAAGTGTTGACCGACTAGTTCGCAAACTAGTCGGTCGGCGGTTGAACTTAGACCGACTAAGCGCAAACAGTAACTCAAGGGAAAAAGCCTGACAAGAACTAGGCGGTCCATGAGAAGTTGTTGACCGACTAGATGAACATCTAGTCGGTCGGCTCCTCAACGTGAACCGGCTAACTTGCACAGAAAGTCGCCAAAGTGAAGCGGGAAGCTTCGGGATGATCCTAGTGAGTTCCAAGAGTGATCCTACACTAAGATGCGAGTGCGGAGAAGCAAAGAAAGAAGACGAACAATTTAATATAGATATAAATAATATTTATTATACAAAACTAGCCGTTACATCCTACCCACCTTAAGATAATTCCGCCCTCGGAATTTCTTTCAGAATAGGTGAGGGTAACTCTCTCTCATCTCATCCTCTCTCTCCCATGTGGACTCTCCAGGCGATCCGTGATGCCACATCACTCTCACCAGGTCGACCAACTTGTTTCTCAACTGCTTCTGTCGACGGTCCAAAATCTGCACGGGTTGCTGGTCGTAGGTCAGGTCCGGACGGACCGTGATCTCCGAGAAATCCACCGTGTGCGACGGGTCACTGACGTACCGACGTAGTTGGGATACGTGGAAAACGTCGTGAACACCCACCAAAGATGGTGGCAGAGCAAGGCGGTAGGCCACCGCTCCCACACGTTCCAGCACATCAAAAGGCCCAATAAACCTCGGGCTCAGCTTCCCTTTCTTCCCGAAACGAATAACTCCGCGGCTCGGAGAAATCTTCAAGAAAACGTGATCTCCAGGCTGAAACTCCAACGGTCTCCTCTTGGCATCCGCCCAATGCTTAAAGCGATCCTGCGCAACTCTGAGTTTCTCCCTGATGTCTCTCACTACATCCACAGCTTCCACAATCATCTCTGGACCCAACAGCTCCCGATCTCCAACGTCATCCCAGCTCAGCGGAGATCGACATTTTCTCCCATATAAGGCAGCAAACGGCGCCATGCCAATGCTCGCCTGGTAGCTGTTGTTATAAGAAAACTCCACCAAATGGACATGGTCCTCCCAAGATCCCTTCCAGTCGAGTGTGCAAGCTCGCAGCATATCCTCCAGAATCTGGATAGTCCTCTCGGACTGGCCGTCGGTCTGCGGGTGGTACGCCGTGCTGAAACTCAGACTCGTACCCAAATGCTCCTGCAGACTTCTCCAGAACTGAGATGTGAACCTCGTATCTCTGTCAGACACGATGCTCACTGGGACCTCGTGTAAGCGTACGATCTCCTGCACGTACACAGCCTACGTCACAACTATTCAAGAAGGAAAATTCAAAGAAGTAAAAGAAGAAATTTTACCTCTAGATACTTCCTCGCCAAAGCTTCCGTAGACTGGCCTACTCGGAAAGGAATGAAATGCGCAGTCTTAGTCAACCGATCTACGATCACCCAGACTGCGTCGTTCTGTTTCGGGGTCCGAGGTAAACCAGTCACGTAATCCATCGTAATATGTTGCCACTTCCACTCCGGAATAGGAAGTGGTTGCAGCAACCCAGCAGTGCGATGATGCTCGGCCTTCACCTGCTGGCATACCAAACACTTGGCAACGCTCCGTGCCACACTTCTCTTCATGCCAATCCACCAGTAATTCTGTCGGAGATCCTTATACATCTTGGTGCCACCAGGATGTATAGAATAAGGAGAGCTATGAGCCTCACTCAAGAGCTCCTCGCGAACATCTCCCGTAGGTACGCAGAGTCTACTGCCGTACCGCAGCGATCCATCCCCATGAATCACGAACTCCGTACGCAGTCCAGCCTCGACCTGCCTCCTGATCCTCTGCAACTTCGGATCTCCTGCCTGTGCTGCCTTGATCCGGTCCACAATCGTGGACTGAATCTGCAAATTCATGAAAGTGTGAATCACACCAGGTAGGACAACCTCCAAATCCATCTCCTTCAGCTCCTGCTAAATCCTCCAGTCGGCAGTATACACCATAGCCGTAGGAAGTCTACTCAAAGCGTCCGGCACAACGTTCACCTTCCCCGGATGATACTACAAATCTATCTCGTAGTCAGCCATGAGCTCCAACCATCGTCTCTGACGCATGTTGAGCTCCTTCTGGGTGAATATGTACTTCAAGCTCTTATGGTCTGTAAAAATCTTTACACGTTCACCCAGCAAGAAATGCCTCCAAATCTTCAGCGCAAATATCACTGCTGCCAACTCCAGATCATGCGTCGGGTAATTCTTCTCGTGAATCCTCAATTGACGAGAAGCGTACGCGACCACGTGGCCATGCTGATGCAGAACGCATCCCAGGCCCTTCCCCGATGCATCACAATAAACTTCAAAGCCTCCGCTCCGATCTGGTACCGTCAAAACTGGTGCCGTGGTCAATCTTGCCTTCAAGATACTGAAAGCCTCCTTACAAGCATTAGACCACAGAAACTCCTCATCCTTCTTTGTCAGCTTCGTCATTGGCTCCGCAATCCTCGAGAAATCTTTGATGAACCGCCGATAATAGCCTGCTAGACCAAGAAAACTCCTGATGTCGGATGCTGACCGCGGCGTCGGCCAATCTCTGATTGCTCTGACCTTCTCCGGATCCACAGATATGCCATCGCCAGACACCACGTGTCCCAGGAACGCGACTCTGTCCAGCCAGAACTCGCACTTGCTATACTTGGCATACAATTTGTGTCGCCTCAGCGTCTCCAGTACTGTCCTCAGATGACAACTGTGCTCCTCCTCAGACTTCGAGTAAATAAGAATGTCGTCAATGAAAATAACGACAAACTTATCCAGGAAGTCGTAGAAAATTAAGTTCATAAGATTCATGAACACAGCTGGAGCATTGGTCACGCCGAATGGCATTACCACAAACTCATAGTGCCCGTACTTCGTCCGGAATGCTGTCTTCGGGGCGTCTTCCTTCTTAACTTTTAACTGATGGTATCCACTCCTCAAGTCCAACTTCGAGAAGACTCTCGAACCTCCCAACTGATCAAATATGTCGTCGATGCGCGGCAGCGGATACTTATTCTTCACGGTGACAGCATTCAATCCTCGGTAGTCCACGCACATCCTGCGGGACCCATCCTTCTTCTTCACAAGCAAAACAGGTGCACCCCACGGTGACACACTAGGGTGGATGAAACCCTTCTGCAACAACTCATCCAATTGCTTCCGCAGCTCCTCAAGCTCTGCGGGAGCCATCCGATACGGCGCCTTCGATATCGGCTGCGCACCCGGCATCAGATCGATACCGAACTCCAAGGCTCTGTCGGGTGGCAGACCCGAGATATCCTCCGGAAAGACGTCGTCAAAGTCTCTGACAACTGCTGGTCGGTCAATCTCCATCTCCATTTGCAACGCTGCCATCACCGGCACCTTCGGCTTGGCCCGAAATCTGATGGGCCCAAGCGACTCATCACGGCTTCGGAACTCGAACTCCGGATGACCTGGAATCCGGAAAACCACCCTTTTGCTGAGACAATCGATCGAAGCATGGAAATCCCCCAGCCAATCGATGCCAAGGACGACATCGAAATGCGACAGATCGTGGACGATGAAATCTGCATATAGCTCATGTCCACTAACCACTAAGGGAATCGACCGACATCCCAAATTCACCGTCACTACTCCGTTCCCAGTTGTGATGTCCCAACACTTAGGGAGCGCATGGGTAGGAATAAAGTGCCTTGTTACAAACTTCCGGGATAAGATGCACATAGATGCACCGGAGTCAAACAAAGCCAAAGCGGGGTGAGAGGACACAAGAATGGTGCCTAAGAAATCAAGGATCTAAGGTCAAACGCTACTCTAACAATCAAACGAACAGACAACTCTAACTAAACTATCAATACAATATAATTATGAAATGAAAAGGCCAGGTCAAGATGTTACCTGCAATCACTCCATCCAGCTCCTCGGTTTCCACAGCGGTCATGGTATAGGCCGGCCTCGGGGCTGCACTGCCCGCTGGTAAAGCTGCCTCTGTGGCACCAAGGGTGGTCCACGAATGGCAGGTCCTCTCTGAACCGGAGCAGGTGCCCTCATCTGCAACGGGGCTGGCGCTCCAACAACAGCAGTGCGGGCTCTAGGACATTCCTTCGCAGCATGCGAAGCGTCTCCACAAAGTAGACACAATCCCAGTTTCCTCCGACAGTTGGTCTGAACATGTCCGGGCTTGTCGTAGAAATGGCAGGGACCCTTGCTCTGTTGCACTGGTGCTCCAGGTCGCTTGAATGGCACAGTCTGGACTGGCCTCATAATCGGCCTGGCAGGTGGCCAGTACTGATCCATAGGGCGCTTTCCTCTGTCCTCTGGAGTGTCAGGCAGGAGTGCTATGACCTCATGATTCTTCGCAGCATCAAGCACCTCTCTCATAGT
The DNA here is from genome assembly GCA_030789695.1 of Scilla litardierei. Lineage (NCBI taxonomy): Eukaryota > Viridiplantae > Streptophyta > Magnoliopsida > Asparagales > Asparagaceae > Scilla > Scilla litardierei. Next base: position 179,023,330 of record CM061142.1, read on the forward strand.
CGAGAAACTCGCCGAAGACATCGAAGCCTGAATCTTCGGACGCAGTCCCTGACGGAACCGCTCAGCTCGGTTCTCCTCCTTCTTCACCATGTGCGGGGCAAATCGGCTTAGCATCTGGCCAGCCAATTGTAATCCAGATGGGATTCAATTGTTGAATGTAAAGTATAAGAAATGTGAAGAAATAATCTAGGGTAAAGTATGCGTTGAACTACTCAACTTTGCACCTTCGAGGTCGTTGTGTATCTCTAACAAGTGCACAACAACAGACTCTACGCGCATGACGGTCGCACGGTCTATTTCTCGGTATGATAGATGAAAGAACTAAGGGAAAGACGTTCTCTTACAATCCCCTCAAGTGTGAGTGGGAGATGTTGGATATGGAAGACGTTTGTACACCCTTGTGGGGGATGTAAGGTGCAAAGTTGAGTAGTTCAACGCATGCTTTACCCTAGATTATTTCTTCACATTTCTTATACTTTACATTCAACAATTGAATCCCATCTGGATTACAATTGGCTGGCCAGCTTTGAATCATTAAAGTCCAAATGCGAATATGAAATCAATCTTCCTCTTCTTGCGAACCTTCTGATCTTGACTTGATTCGCTTTTCTAACGTGCCCCGCCGAGCCGAATTATCATAGCCCATTAGTAACACGATACATCGATATGGGCAATGGCAAGATGGTTTAAGTAGAAGCAAATAATATTTAGATTATTTTTTAAAGGCTAGATTGTATTTGATGTTGAGTATTGGACTTCTCCCTACTTGGTGTTAATGATGAGCAACCATAAATACTTGTGACTAATCCCCTGTTTGCAGTTAATCCATTGCCTAAACTTATTATGAAGATCTATTAGCAATGGATGATACTCAAAGATCATTGAAAGCAAAGAAAATGGTTTGGATGATCGTAGATGGTGATTGAAGCTCCTAGAAGACTTCAAGCTCATGCGTTGGATAGAAGAGAGAGTTCGTCAAACGTAACTTTCTTGTTTCACTTCTACTGTGTAGCTTAGAAGTAGAACTTTGTTGGAGCATACACACATCTTCATTTCAGTCTTAGGATATCATTAGATCAACCTTCCTTAGACTCCAATCCATTTCTATCTAGATTGTGCATGTCATGATTTTAACAGTTGACTGCTGAACGATTTACAGTCGCCTGTCTCCAAACAGTCGACTGTGTTTTATTCTATAGTCGCCTGCTATGCACAAACGTTTTCAGTCTAGTTTTGGGCTTCTCAGCTTTAACTCTCACAGGCGACTTATGAACGATTCACGGGCGCCTGTCCAAGAGACAGTCGACTATGTTTTGTTAATTAGTCGTCTGTCTATCTTTTGCCCAAATTCTATTTCTCTGTTTAATCTGGCCAGTCGACTATTGTTGGTTTTACAGTCGACTGTCCAATGGAACAGTCGACTGTCAATGCTACAACAATCGTCTGTCTTTGAGCCTTTTTGTTGACTCAACTCTCTGGAAAATCTAAAGGTCTTGACCGTCGCCTGTAGAAGGAATTACAGTCATCTGTTTAGTTTAACAGTCGACTGTCTTTTCTTTATCAGTCGACTGTCTTGTTCTCCCAGACTTTTCTCAGATTTCCTCAACATACCCAGCTTACGACCAGTCGCCTGTAGTAGGATTTACAGTCGCATGTTGGTTCAACAGTCGACTGTCTATGCCTCATTAGTCGACTGTCCACGTGGTAAGTTACCGTTATGAATTCTCACCTACCCTCTGTCACTGAGCAGCAGTCGACTGTGAGTTATTCAACAGTCGACTGTCTCGGGCGCAGATTCTATCCGTCGAGTTTTTCCTCACGGATTTCAAAGGGGTTTTTGGTGATTCAGTTTGAAGGGTTTGAGAAACCTATAAAAGGAGCCTCTACTGTTCCATGGAGAGGTTACCCATTCATTCAAGGTTCATTTGCTAAATCACTAAAGCTTTCTTTTTCTTAAGATAAAAGCTCTCAAATCCAAAAGCCCTAGAATTCCTATCTTTCATCTCTTGCTCTCCAACCTAGAACCAAAGAGAACTCTTCTAGGCATTTGGTGCAATCAAGAGAAAGGGCTTTCCTCTCTTCCAAGAGAGTCTTTCAATACACAACACACTTCTCTTTCAAGTTCTACTTCAAGGCATAGGTGATTGTAAGTGTTGCTTATTTTCATATTTCATAACTCTCGTTATTTGATTTACTCTTGGGTTGTGAGAGTGGTTTGCTTGCTCCTAAGTTGTGGGAGTCAAGGACATCGAGTGTATTTCGATTTCACTTGTAGGGTTGCTACAAGTGGGTTTTTAAGGAAACCTTAAGTTAGGATTCTAACTTGAGTATCCGGTGGTTACCGGGAACAAGTCGAGAAGTGACTTGGGTAATCCGAACCTTTGAAACATCCTTGCGTTTGCATTGTTTCATTTTGGGGTTCTCTTTTATTCCACATTTATTGTTGGTTAGGAATTTAATTTGGTGTTAATATCTTTTTAAATTGCATAAACACTATTCAACCTCCCCTTCTAGTGTTTTTTCCATAGCCAGGGTCCTTACAATTGGTATCTGATGTGTCCATATTTTGCATCATTTTCATATCATATTTCCATCGCATTGCATATTGTCACGCCCCGCTTCCCAAAAATATGAAGGCGAGGCGTGAGTAGGTCCGCTAAGACTTGAAGCTGCAAAGCTGCAAATTCGATAAGCGTCAATTATCTTTAAATGGCAGGTCCTTGCAATTGCGATACGAAACAAAAATAATAATAAAGGAAATGAGACAAAAAGAAATCTCAGAATATCCATAAAAATAAGTTCCAACATCACAGAAAAAGCCACCAGGCTAAAAGAAAAGAGTCTAAAAGGCCCCAGCATGGCCAACAAAAGTACAACGTACAGAAAACAAAGCAATGGTGCTACGCACCGACAACTAACAGCAACCTAAAGCAAAGAAACTCAGAACAGTCTCTAAGACTGGTCACCGGTGTCCACCAACTCCTCATCAAACGTAGGCTACGGCTCAGCGTCAGCAAACACCTCGTCCTCAGCTACGGTCTCTGGCTCAGGGTCTAACATGTTACACCCAAAAGAGCAAGGGGCACATATCAGCAAGTCTACGAGAGACTTGTGCAAGGAAACTGAAAGTGAAAGTAAAGAAACCTAACAGTTCTAGCATGATGCAATGATGTGGCAAATATATCATGCGTGCAACAAGTAAAGTAAAGTAGAGCATGGCATGGCAACTGGCATTTAAATCATGACATGGATATCAAGTTTTGCATGAACAATCACAAGGACAAGTATAAGTCTAGTAAGCACGTCGTGCACAGAGATTACGCCTTTTGGCTAGAGTGGCTACACGGGCCAACTCCTAAGCTTAAGTGATCGCTTATCCCTACCCCTCCACGTGTATATGGACTGACGCCCATCTTCTGGATCACGAGCCAGGAAGTGTTTTTCATGATGGCATATGGGTGCACCTAGCCTGAACAAGGAAGTACAAGTATTTTGTAGCGTGTGCTACGAATGCAACATTCAACTTGGATGACATGTAAGATGCAATGCATGGCAGATAACAGTTTAAGTGCGTACAGATAAGGAATTTAAATATGGCAGATAACAATGCATGAATGACATGGCAGGGTGACAGATCTAGCTTCGTTGTCAAGCTAGATCTTAAAGTTGCGTCTAGACAGCTATCATTTCACTGTCTAGTCTCTTTTACGCTAAAAACAAGGAAGTGGCCTAAAACATGGCCCTAAGCAAAAGTTTGCAAGTTTCACTTGCCTGCAAGTCTGACGTCAGAAAAACACAGTCCAAAAGAGTCCAAGTCACAAATGACCTACGTGCACAAGTCCACCAGCCTACAGTCCCATATTATTAATCTTGATTAGTGAATTTAAAACACTTTAAAAACATCAATTTTAGTCTTGATTAACAGGAAATAGGTTGGGGGTCCTAGGGGTGCAAAGCGTTACCTCAACACGACGCGAAAGCTACACTGGCGTCGGGTAGCGACGCCAGGGGTTGGAATATAAGATCGCGCTCCTCGTTCAGATTCCAAAATAGATTCCTCGCTCGCCAAGTCTGGGCAGCAACCAGATCAACGAACCAAGATTCCAAAGCTAGAACGTGCGACGACGGGTTACGACGTATCGCAACGTCATAATCGGCAAATCCACGAAGAAGAGACACCTAGGTGGGTCCCACAGTAGTGCTAGGGGCCAATGGGGGACCCACAATACCTCTGGAGAACTTGGGGGCCCACGATGGCAAGCGATACGAGAGTTGCGACGTTGCGACGAATGTCTCTCAGTCAGACACGGCCGCTGCGAGGAAATCTGTCGGTCAGACACTGCGGGCGGGGGTTGCAACGCTGCGGGGTGCGATGCGGAGCGGGGGCTCTCGGTCACAGCGGGCTGGTGCGGGGGATCGGGTCGGTCGGGCGCTTGGGGAGCGGGGGCTGCAGCGGAGCGGGCTGCAACGGAGCGGGCGATGCGGGCGAAGCGGGGGAACGGGTCGGTCAGACCGAGAGGGGGCATCGGTCGGACATGGGCGGCTGCGGGGCTAGGTTGCGACGAACGTCGCAAGCGAGATTTTGAGTTGTGGGGGCGGCTAGGGTTTGTTCTCTTGCGAAAATAGGGTATCCTAGGGGTTGTTTATATAGGGTAGGTGGGTTGACTTGGTTTAGGGTTAATATTTGAATTTAAAAAAGATTTTAAACCCAATTATTCACCCTCACCAACACCCAAGCCTGTGTGGGTGCGGCCAAGGCTAGGGGCTAGGGTCAAAAATAGTTTTGAAGAATTATAATCTAATAGAAATTATATTTGGTCGAAAATACTTTAAAACTTAGTATTTAAAAATATTTAAAGCTTTGCTAAAAATGTAAAATAGGTTAAACGAAATCCAAAAATTGTGAAATAAATACCTAGGTGATCGGGACGACGAGAGAAAGAAAACTAAGAAACCGGATCTCAATTTCGACGTCGAGTGATGAAACTAAAAATAGAAACGTCTCACGTCAAAAGTGAAAATCACAACGTCTCTTCGAATAAGATCAAATCGTGGGAGAACGACCCGAGAAATATCGTTCCAAATTAGTGCCACAATTTAATACTCTCAGAGACGTTCATAACGACATATCACACCAAAGTGTTCACAAACAAAGTCTAAAATAAATACGTGCACGGTCAAAAGCACGTGCACGAACAAAGTACGATCAGAAAGCGACCGTTACATCCTCCCCACCTTAGAAATGATTCCGTCCTCGGAATCAATATCAAGCACTGCTCAGGAAGAGGTGCGGGAAGTGCTCTCTAATCTCATCCTCACGCTCCCAGGTGGACTCACCAGGGGAACCGTGACGCCACTGCACTCGAACCAAGTCGACGGTCTTATTCCTCAGTTGCTTCTGTCGTTGATCCAGAATCTCAACTGGCTGCTGATCATAAGATAGATCCGAACGAGCTGTGATCTCCGAGAAATCCACATCATGGGACGGATCACTAACGTATCGACGTAACTGAGATACGTGAAATACGTCGTGAACTCCCTCCAGTGACGGTGGCAGCGCCAAGCGATAAGCCACCGCTCCAACTCTCTCCAGGACATCAAACGGCCCAATGTACCTCGGACTCAGCTTGCCTCTCTTCCCAAATCGGATAACTCAGCTGTTCGGAGAAATCTTCAGAAAGACATGATCTCCAGGCTGAAACTCCAAAGGCCTCCGTTTAGCATCTGCCCAATGCTTGAAACGGTCCTGCGCAGTCCTCAGCTTCTCCCGGATGTTCCTCACAACATCCACAGCCTCCACAATCATCTCCGGTCCTAACAGCTTCCGATCTCCAATGTCATTCCAGCTCAGTGGCGATCGACACTTCTTCCCATGTCAGCAAGTGGGCACAGGTCAGCAAGAGGACTGCAAGTGGCACATGTCAGCAAGAGGTGTAATCTCTGGCTCAGGGTCTAACATGTGACACCCAAAAGAGCAAGGGGCACATGTCAGCAAGTCTATGAGAGACTTGTGCAAGGAAACTGAAAGTGAAAGTAAAGCAACCTAGCAGTTCTAGCATGATGCAATGACATGGCAGATATATCATGAGTGCAACAAGTAAAGTAAAGTAGAGCATGGCATGGCAACTGGCATTTAAATCATGACATGGATATCAAGTTTTGCATGAACAATTACAAGGAAAAGTATAAGTCTAGTAAGCACGTCGTGCACAGAGATTACGCCTTTTGGCTAGAGTGGCTGCACGGGCCAACTCCTAAGCTCAAGTGATCGCGTATCCCTACCCCTCCACGTGTATATGGACTGGCGCCCATCTTCTGGATCACGAGCCAGGAAGTGTTTTTCATGATGGCATAGGGGTGCACCTAGCCTGAACAAGGAAGTACAAGTATTTTGTAGCGTGTGCAACGAATGCAACTTTCAACTTGGATGACATGTAAGATGCAATGCATGGCAGAAAACAGTTTAAGTGCGTACAGATAAGGAATTTAAACGTGGCAGATAACAATGCATGAATGACATGGCAGGGTGACAGATCTAGCTTCGTTGTCAAGCTAGATCTTAAAGTTGCGTCTAGACAGCTATCATTTCACTGTCTAGTCTCTTTTACGCTAAAAACAAGGAAGTGGCCTAAAACATGGCCCTAAGCAAAAGTTGGCAAGTTTCACTTGTTGGATATGGACGACATAAATACACCCATGAGGGGATGTATGAGGGTATACGGACCTCAGATGTCGCGTGCACGAAGGCGTGCGCGAAGGAAACCTTTTCTCGTGTGAAAAGGACCACTCGATAAGTGAAAAAAGCCACTCGATAAGTGGAAAAAGCCACTTTATAAGTGCAAAATGGCACTTGATAAGTGGATAAAGAAGAAGATACATGAATGTGCTAATATAGACTAATAAGCTTATCATTGGTTATTTCCTACAATAACCACCCCTAAAGCCTATAAATAGGACCCACGGGTAATGCATTCATTCACACTTTCCATGCCATAAGTTTGCATAAGGCATCCTCATGTTCTTCTTCTCCCTTCCATTAAAATCCTCTTCTAGTTAGAGATTTAGGCGGTGAAACTCTGCTTCGATCCTCCGTGAGAAGTATCGACCGTTGTGGAGAATCCAAGGGCGAAGTTCCGAGATTACGGTGCCGCATACGCAAGCGTAAGTCTCAACTTCATTTATCGATCCTAACGTTGTTTTTACAGGATCCTACATTGGTATCAGAGCCATACGAGTTCACCCCGGTCAAACCGCCGCCCCGTCGAACCGATGAACGAGGCGTTGTCTTTTTCACGAATGGGTATCCTACCATTACGGATATGGTAGGAACGCTTCGTGACGGAGAGAACGCAGCGGTTGTTCTTTTCACGTTAGGGTCTCCTACCATTACGGATATGGTAGGAACTCTCCGTGACGGGAAGAATCGACCGTTCATATCGTCAAGCTCGCTCTCTTCATGGATGCTGAGTCTCCATTCATAGGGAATGTGAACTCTCTTCATGTGGAGCACGTAGTTTACGAACTTTAAAGTGTGTTATTTTTCATTTTTGGCACACGACCATTAGAGAATAACTACTTTCTCGACGAACGGGTGATTCATCGACGAACGGGTGCTTCATCGAGGAAGATGATGGTAGTTATCTACATCGGAGAAGATGACTTTTGGTGCATGATCACCATGGCCAAATGGGCTATGAAGGCAACGCACCCCCCTTCCTATGCGGAGGGGGTTGGCTACGGCCAATAACCACCACGGCCACCGCTCCGGCGG
>CM061142.1:179031600-179099603 GCA_030789695.1 Scilla litardierei
GAGAATGCCTCCGGGAAAAAGACTCCTATGAGCACTACAACGCATCTTGATAAAGATACGGGCGGAAAAGATGTAGACATTCGTCCATATCGAGGTATGATAGGGAGTTTACTTTATCTTACCGCAAGTATGCCCGATATTATGTTTGCCGTTTGTATTTGTGCTCGCTATCAGTCTCAACCTAAGGATTCTCACTTAGTAGCGGTTAAACGTATTTTTCGCTATCTAAGTTACACTTTAGATTTTGGATTACTTTATCCGAAATCTAGCACATATGAGTTAGTCTCATATAGTGACGCTGATTATGCGGGATGCAAATCCGATAGGAAGAGTACTAGTGGCACTTGCCATTTTCTAGAAAATTCCCTTGTCTCTTGGTTTTCCAAGAAGCAAAATTCGGTATCACTTTCAACCACTGAGGCGGAATACATTGCCGCCGGTGCCGCTTGTGCCCAGGTTCTTTGGATGAGACACACACTGAAGGATTTTGGTATTCATTGTGATACTAGCCCTATCATGGTGGATAACCAAAGTGCTATTTGTCTTTCAAAGAATCCGGTGCACCATTCCCGATCTAAACACATAGATGTCCGACACCATTTTTTAGATGATCATGTTGCTAAAAAGGACATCTTATTAGTGTACGTTGAAACCCAAAAGCAAATCGCCGCTATTTTCACGAAACCCCTAAAGGAGGACTCCTTTGTGCGGTTGCGTCGAGAATTGGGGATTATGGGTGAATCCGAGATATAGGATTCATGTTTCATTCAATTATCTTGCATGCTATTATATTTCGCGATATTTCGTTCATGCTAGATTTATTGAATTTTTGGGGATTTTATGTGATATGTTTGAATTTTTGTTCGAATTCTTATTTGAATGTCGTATTTGAGATTTCGATGTTTTATGGGGTAGTTTAGATGACTTATGAGAGAGTTTAGATGTTTCATCCAAGTGTTTTATGGAGAAAACTCATTTATCAACTTTTGGACTCTTCTAGTCGGTTTCAGTTCATCAGCCAACCGACTAGATGCTCATCTAGTCGGCCAGCTTGTGAACTCAGACCGACTAGTTCAAGCTGTGAACTCTCCCTTGTCATTGACTTCTTTTAGTCGGTCACAGTTCTCTTACCGACTGACTAGATTGAAAACTAGTCAGTCAGTGATTATACTGTGACCGACTAACTCTAGCCCTAGAATTTTCTGTTTGCCTCTGTTTCGACTTAGTCGGTTTAAGCTCATTGACCGACCGACTAGATTGTAATCTAGTCGGTCAGTGCTTGAACTGTGACCGACTAAGTGCTATAGGGCAGTCGTGTCTTTTCGCATTCTCGACCGACTTAATCTCTTTCAATCCGATCGTTTCTTGTTTTAGTCGGTTGTTTTTGCTCTCCTGCTCGAAAATCCCTCTAAACCCGATCGAGACCCTTCATCTTCCCTTCGTCCTCCGGCCACTTTTCCGGCCAACTCCGCCGCCTGTCGCCGTCGACCACTCCCCTAGGTATCTCCCCCCTTCCTAGATCTTGTTTTTCATCCCTAGGATTTGTCCTAGGTTGCTTTCAACCTCTAGGGTTTCGAAATTCTCTTAGGGCTTTGAGCTTGATTGTTTTCAGTTCTAGGGTTTGAGCTTCAGTTGTTTGATCTTATCTAGTCGCTTGATTGTACTCGTTGTGCCGCGATCATGGCACGAACGAGACTCCCGATTACCTCTTCTGGGGCATCCCCCATGTCCATTGAGGCTGCGATCGCTTCGACCCCTCCTAAGCGTAGGGCCAAGACCACTCGTCCCCCCTCTTCGTCTTCAATGCCGTTGAAGAGGAAGAGGACTACCAAGCCCAAACCTACCGGCCAATCTTCCAAGCCCCGAGCTAAACCCAAAAAGTTCCGTGCACCTACCCCTCCCGGTGAGAGTCCAGTTAGTGATTCCGAGGATGATTCCGAGGAAGAATACACTCCTGAACATCCCGAGAAGGCACCCACTCCACCCCCTCCTCCACCTCCTCCTAATACCCGTAAGGCTAAGGGTAAAGGTCCAATGCCAGTCGGCGGTGTAGATATATCGTTGTGCCGCGACGACCCTCAGTGTCTAGCAGCGTACAATCGTATAGAGCACTGCCCACTGCTGTTGGAGCATTACGTTCAGTTTTCTGATTTTCTTGGCCTTGCTGATCTTTTATCGTATAGTGGCCTTTTAGACTACCTTCGCTACGACCCTAAGGCGAACCCTAGACCCTATCCTCGCCTGGTCAAATTATTCTATGCCAATCGTGTCCGGGGTCAGTACGATGAGTCTCACTCCATCGAGACTTCTGTTTTGGGGACTCCTATAGTCCTCACGGCAGAGATCTTAGGGGAGTTGATAGGTTGCTCATCGTGTGGCCTCCTCCCGTCTGACATTTCTGTTGACGATATCTCCACCCTCGATCAGCCTACCCTAGGTGAAATCTTCCAGGTTATCCCCCCCACGTTCATTGGCGTCCCTTCCAAATCATTCAAGCCGAATGCTTGGGTGATTAACCTGATCTTGAAATCCTGCCTTCTTCCCAAGTATGGATCTTCTTCACTTCCATCTCAGCCGTTTCTGAAATTTATATACGCTCTGTTCATGGGTAGCGAGATTAATTGGGCTCGCATTATACTCGATAAGATGGACTCTTTCGAGTGTATACGCAAGACCACTAAATCTGTGCACATCCCATATCCATGTCTGTTGACCTTGGTTTTCAGTCATTTCTGTGTCCCTCTGCCTCCTGACGACGAGCGTCCTCTTGGTCCTCCACTGAATGCGACGGCCGTAAAGAAATCTCTTGCGGCACTCCGTCACGTGCAGCGGACGACTCCTTCTGCGTCTCAGGGCACTACTTCTGCAGCAGCTGCTTCTCAACCTCCCACCACACTCGATGATGTTGTTCGGTTACTTCGTCGGCACGAGTCTCGGTTGGCTCGTACCGAGGAGGTAGTTTGCCGTATGGCTAGCTTGATGGGCGTTCAGCTTCCTCCTCCTGTTTCTGAGGATGAGGAGATGGACGATGAGGATATCGATGAGCTGGTCACCTCCCTTGCTCGTGGCGCTGAGGCCACTGCTGCTGCTACTGCTACCACATCTGCTCCTGGAGCTGGCACCACTTCCGGTGCTCCAGAGACTTCTGCACCAGTGGATCAGACTTCTGATGCTGCTGCTGTTCCTACTGATGACCCTGCTCGTGATTTGCCTGCTGATGTTCCTGTTGAGACTCCTACCGTTGAGCCTGTCGTCGATGTCTCCACCCCTGCCCCGACGATCCCGTCTGTTGACACGCCTCTCCTCCCAGCAGAGCCTGAGTCCACTCCCTCGACTGGACCCATGGAGACTGCTGATCCTGTCACTTCCTCGTGATAGTCTGTTTCGAGGCCTCTCCTGTGATCTTTGGATGATGCATCTTGTTGAGAGTGTTTTAGGTTAGGATGGGATGGAGTTTGGGTGTTGTTTTAATGTGTTTTGATATGTTGGATGTCGGTGTATGTGATGTATTTGATGTATTTTGGATGTTGATGTTGGTATGTCGATGATTATGTTGTACCTTTTTGATGTTGATGTAGATGTTGCACTTGATATGATGTACTCGATGTGATTTTTGGATGTACTCATGGTATTCATATATATATACATCGATGCTCTTTTTGTTTAACTTCGCCGTGCACATTTAATATTCATTCAATGTCTATGTTATGTGAAATCATCGCTCGACGCTTAAAAAGTTGGTTATATAGATTATATATCTATGATTGTATAGAATTGTTTTCCATGCACAAATTTAACCAAGAATATTGAATATTGGAGAGTATGTTTCTTTATTCAATAAATGAAAAAATATTTGGTATTTTTGATGATTTTAATTATCGCTTTTTGATAATGGACAATTTGGCACACCTTCATTTGATTTCATCACGTTTCCCTTGGTGTCAATTTGGTCCATCGTCAATATCTACGACTCCCGATGTTGGATTTTCCTTTTTCCTAGTTGTTGTCGTTGTATGCCCCCCATTTTTGGGATAATGCCAAAGGGGGAGAGATAATGATAATAAATAGGGTAAATGAAAATTTAAATCAATTTCCAAGAATCTAATTTGATGTGTTAGATTCAGGGGGAGTTAAGATATATATAAGGATTTTCAAAATCCTATATTTCAAAAATCGATTCCCGTTATATATCTTACTCGTCTGATTGATGCAATTTATATATATATTCATTTTGGAATTAACGTGTCATCAATGCAGGGGGAGTAAGTATTTTACATTTGAATCATTATTTTTGCTTATTATTTATGTTGGTTTGTCATCACCAAAAAGGGGGAGAATGTTGAATATTGGACTCCTCGGATTTGGTTTTGGATGATGAGCAAACATAAATAATTCATGAACTAACAATTTGTGAGCGTAGTATTGGAGATCGTCGCTAATTTCACGAGAACAATCAAAGCGACATCTCAAGACTTCTCAAAGCTCGTATTCATTGCCTAAAGCTTCGTTGAAGCCTTTGGACCGTTTTGGAAGTCATGAAGAATTGATCGAAGCTCTCGAAGACCGTTCTTTAAGGTTTTATTTATAGTCTTTTAGCTTCGATCGATAGAATGTTAAGCCTTGAGTATATCTTACGATTCTATCTTCATAACGCTCATATCGTAGCTCTAGGATCTTAGTACAAGTCCATTCTAACTTCCTCGAAGCATCGCGCTTCGATTTGGACTTGTTTGTGCATGTTAGTTGGTACAAGAAGAAGTACTGACCGACTAGATGATGATCTAGTCGGTGAGTAAAGCTTCTTGGACCGACTAGTGTGAGTTAATCTTTTTTTGTTCAGTACTGTTTACAGTTAGTCGGTCTACGTTGACTCACCGACCGACTAGTTTGTGAACTAGTCGGTCAGTGATGCTTCTTTGACCGACTAGTTGTGCTTTACTGTACATGCCAAATTTCTCCTAAGCTACTGTTTATCGTTAGTCGGTCTAAGAACGTTTGGTGACCGACTAGTTGATAATCTAGTCGGTCAACATTTGTTCTTGGACCGACTAAGTCAATTTGTATTCAGACTATTTGTTTTTGCCTCTTAGTCAGTCTACGTTCACTGACTGACCGACTAGTTGTGAAACTAGTCGGTCAGAAAGTCTTCTTGGACCGACTAGATTTCTAGGTCTGAAATTCAATCACTTCTCAGTTCTTCACTTTGTCGGTCCATGTTGTTTGACTGACCGACTAGTTGATGAACTAGTCGGTCAGTGGTTGTTCTTTGACCGACTAGTTGCCTCAGATTTCTAACCGTTAGGATTTGACCTAACTCGTTTTTATGGGACCCTATAAATACGAACCTAGGTCATTTCTCTAGGAAAAAGAGATGCCATTAAGAGATTCATTGAGATTGAAAGAGATAGCCATTCTCACTCATTTCCAAAGCTCTCTTCCTCACAAGAAATCCATTCTCTCACTTTCTAGATCTAGAATCCATCTTGAGAGAAGTTTGTTCTTGGTGAGCCCTTCAAGCTCTAGCTTGATTCAAGTCTCCAAATCACTCCTAGGCACCCATTGCTGGTCATTTCTCTGGTGCTAGGTCTTGGTGACTTCATCTTCCTCAAATCCCTCCTTGCACCTATTTGGTAAGAAATCTCAAGGTATAGGATTTTGTGGTAAGATCGTTTATTTCACTATAAACTTGTTTATATTGCTTATTGATTCTCTCGGTTGTGAGAGAAGGTTGTGATCCCGGGTTGTGGGATTCACTATTGCCATTGCATGTATGATTTGATCTTGTGAAGGTTTTTCACAAGATATCATAGTGGAAATCTTGGGTTAGGGTTTCTAACCTAAGTATCCGGAGGGGATCCGGGTGGTTGGGACGTAGGATCACCGGGAACAAGTCGGGGAGACTTGGGTGGATCCGAACCCAGTAACATCTATTGTTAGCATTGTTAATTTTGTTGTTGTCATTCAATTTAAGTTTCCGCAAATTGATTTGGTAGTTGTTTGCACGATAATTAGGAATTATACTCCTCGTTATTATTAAAGTACTATTCACCCCCCTCTAGTACTTGTGCAGTAGCTTGTTGGGCATTACAGAGGAGGAGGAAGAAGTGGCCACGCCTGGCGATGAGGAGGTCCCAGCGGCTGAACTGGAGGTGGCCGGGGATGCTCAAGCCGGTGAAGGTCTGGTCGATGGCGACCAGGGGGAAGGCAGCCAAGGAGATGAGGGTCAAGGTGTTGTATAATATGTGGGGGGGGGATTAAGGGCCAGTCCAAGGGCCTTGGCGTAGGACTTAGTTAATCTTTTTTTGTAGATGTTGTGGATTTGGCGGTGTCGACCTAGTTTGGGCTATTTTTTATAGGGTTGGCATTTGGGCTATACTTGTAAGAAATTTTAATCAATGAAATTTTTTTGTGGTCTGAGCTCGTTCTTCTCGACTAGTGGCTTGGTCCCCCTTCTCGGATTGCGACTTAGCGCGGCCCGGAATGTGTGTTGCCCCCGACATTCAGGGCGGGCAAGAGCTGGGGAGAGGCCGTGTCGGATGTCGAGAGTATAGACCGTTGTTTGACTTTCGGAGTTTGAGGAGGGGAGGGTCCGAGCCCGTAGCTCAGCCTTAGACCTTTTCCGGTTTTGGGTGGCGAAACTCTTTAAGCTTGCCCTGAGTCTTCATTTGAGGGCGGGGTGCGAGCCCGTAGCTCGGCCCTAGCCCTTCTCCCATTTGGGTGGCGTAGTTCCGTAAGCTTTCCCCGGCGTCTTCATTTAAGGGGAGGGTGCGATCCCGTAGCTCGGTCCTATCCCTTCTCCGGTTTGGGTGGCAAAGCTCTATAAGCTTGTCCCGGAGTCTTCATCTGAGGGGAGGGTGCGAGTCCGTAGCTCGGCCCTAGCCCTTTTCCGGTTTGGGTGGCGAAGCTCCGTATACTTGCCCCGGCGTCTTCATTTGAGGGGATGGTGCGAGCCCGTATCTCGGCCCTAGCCCTTCGCTGGTTTGGGTGGCAAAGCTCCGTAAGCTTGCCCCGGAGTCTGTAATGCCCTACAAGCTACTGCACAAGTACTAGAGGGGGGTGAATAGTACTTTAAAAATAACAAGGAGTATAATTCCAAATTAAATTGCAAACAACTACCAAATCAATTTGCGGAAGCTTAAATTGAATGACAACAACAAAATTAACAATGCTAACAAGAGATGTTAATGGGTTCGGATCCACCCAAGTCTCCCCGACTTGTTCCCGGTGATCCTACGTCCCAACCACCCGGATCCCCTCCGGATACTTAGGTTAGAAACCCTAACCCAAGAATTCCACTATGAATATCTTATGAAAAACCTTCACAAGATCAAATCAAACATGCAATGGCAATAGTGAATCCCACAACCCAGGATCACAACCTTCTCTCACAACCGAGAGAACCAATAAGCAATATAAAAGAGTTTATATGCAATAAACAAACTTACCACAAAATCCTATACCTTGAGTTTTTCTTACCCAATAGGTGAAATGAAGGATTTGAGGAAGATGAAGGCACCAAGACCTAGCACCAAGGAAATGACCAGCAAACGGTGCCTAGGAGAGACTTGGAGACTTGATTCAAGCTAGGGCTTGAAGGGCTCACCAAGAACAAGCTTCTCTCAAGATGGATTCTAAATGTAGAATAGTGAGAGAATGGGTTTCTTGTGAGGAAGAGAGCTTTGGAAAAGAGTGAGAATGGCTATCTCTTTTGATCTCAATGAATCTCTTAATGACAGCTCTAACCTAGATAGAAATGACCTAGGTTCGTATTTATAGGGTCCCATAAAAACAAGTTAGGTCAATTCCCAACGGATAGAAATCTGAGACAATTAGTCGGTCAAAGAACAACCACTGACCGACTAGTTCATCAACTAATCGGTCAGTCAATCAACATGGACCGACTAAGTGAAGAACTGAGAAGAGATAGAATTTCAGACCTAGAAATCTAGTCGGTCCAAGAAGACTTTCTGACCGACTAGTTTCACAACTTGTCGGTCAGTCAGTGAACGTAGACCGACTAAGAGGCAAAGTGTAACGGCCGGTATTTTTCTACGCGTGTTTATTATTGAGCGTGCTCGTATTTTCGTTTTGACCATCCGGATATTTTCGTGCGCGAGTTCTATGTTTGTGCGTCAACGCGAGAGCGTATCCGTTTTTCGTTTACCGTATCATTAATAATTGACTATTAATTTTAACAAATTATCTTAACTTAATTATCTCACAAATTACAAAACTGCTAATCTCTTTTAACCTTCGTTAATTTCTTCATTTACTTTAATAATTACCCTTGCTTCATTACTTATTTACCTTAACAAAAAATTAATTACACTTTTGCCATTGGATGAAAACATTTCCCCTAACTAATTAAACCCTATTGAATCCCACCTCTTCTGTTGGTGAGATCCAATATACGCCTTGAATTTCCTCCCCACATCCAGCTCCTCCCCCATCAGTTGTCTCCCCCACTGTTATTATAACAGTATCATCAACCTTCAAGCTAGGGAGAACAACCTGCAATCTTCATCTCCTCCAACCAAACACTTCTCTGCAAACAAATCAGCTAACACACCCTCTTCTTCCCTGAGAAAATCCTGCAACCCAACATTCCAAACCAAATCAGCCATTACACAAAATTCCCCAAGAGAAAACACAAACAGCAACCCAATCCTCCCCAACAAATTCTTCCCCAAAACCAGAAACAACCCAAATCCCAAATCTGAAAACAGATTTCAGATCCAACAAAAACCACAATTTCAGATTCAACCTACAAAGAAAACTTAGATCCAAATCAAACAAAATCAACCTCTTCTTCCATTCTTCTTCCTCCCTCATCCTTCCCCTAGGCCGGCCCCTCCTCCTCCACCTGCGACGCCGCGCAGCCGGAAACCGCCGCCACCGAATCCGCGCCCCCGACCCCGCCGTGCGCCGCCTGGGAGCCAGCCCCGCCGCCGGATCACCGGAAAACGCACGCGCCTGCAGCCGTGAACCGCCGTGGCCCCCTCCTCCCCTCCGCGCGTGAAGGTGAGAACCCCCGTGAGTTTTCTCCCGTGATTCCCATGGCTGCAAGCTTTAAAAAAATTAAAAAAAAAAGAAAAAGAAAAAAAGGAAGGCAAGTGACAGCAAAGGAGAAGAAGGAAAGAGATAGAGTGAAAGATAGGGACAGAGAGAGGGTGACCCTTGTTAAAGAATAAGTGTGAAAGAGAGAGAGAATAAGAGATTAATGTGTGATGTTATAACTTGGTAGTAGGTAGGGGAAATATTAAGAGTAGTGATAACCTGCTAATAAAGAACAGAGAGGAGGTACGGTAACATGTAATAATATTAGTATGGGAGTATGTGCTGGGTTAGTCTACCCATTGAGGTCATGTTAACCTTGTGATTAGTTCAGTAAATAATTAACTGATAGCCTAGTTAATATTAGTTAGTGTTAGTTTAAAACTAAATGACGATTTGTTAAGATGTTATTTGATTTCACCATGTTAGTATAATTAACTAATGTTAGGTTGATTAAACTAGTATAAAATCAGGTGTGCCATGTTAGTATGACGTATACAACGTTACACTAGCCGTAGAACCTTACGAAATTAGGCGAAACCAATTCGGGTGTTATTTTAATATTGCGCGTATTACGCAAAATTTCTAATTCAGTGATTTGTGTAACTAAAACAGAGAACCGGACATACCGACACGTAATACCCATCACGATGAATCCAACGGCACCAAAATCACCGAAATCAGGCAAGTATGCAATTTATAGTGAATTTACGAATTGGATGTTAAATTAGTCTCTTGTATGTAAATGTTGCTCGTTAATTTCGTAACCACGGAAATTGTTGTATAAAGATAACTGGTCTTGTTATTTAATTGCTGCATGCCTTGAAATAATTAACTTGAGACATCGTGAAATCGTGCGCCTCGAAGGAGAAATCGTGATCTTCGTGATGTCATGTGAGTTGACAAATTCGTGTTTGTAAATCGTGAATTAGGCTGGCTCGTGTTCCGGCACAAATCTTGGGTGGGGTAAGGGTTGAGCGGCTGCTAGGTGTATGAACGGGTACTCTCTTCAAGGGCACCAACCGTATGCGGTGGGTTAGCGCCAATCACGGTAAGCCCCCGTGAGAAGAACGACTCACTCATCACGTCCTAAAGGCGAGAACCCTATTATAGACATGACTTGCTAACTATCGTGAAATACTAACAAGAAACTTGCAACTTGAAATTGTTATCTCGGTAAAATTGACATGCTTTACTTTACTCGTCAGATTGTTTAGAACTGCATGATATGATGTATTTACTTTAAAATCAGCATGCTTCAACTTTTATCGTTATCTTGTTCAAATTATAATTCACTCTTAAATCCAGTATAAATTTGTATATCTTGCCTTGGGTTCTAACACCATTTTGCAGACCCTTGCTGACATACATTCATGTTTTTGGATGTATGTCAGATCCCGAGCTTGAGTATCAGGAGGTTCCTTACGAGACACCTGACTTGGAGAGTCAGGAGTTCGCTGTAGACGCCGAGTTTCTCCCTGCGGAGAACTAGTGGTCGATTCCGTTGCTGCTTGCCGTAGTTGTTTTCTATTATTGTTGAGTGTACGTTATCTTTGTTGTATTTTGGCCCAGCTGAGGCTTGTAGTTTTATTTCGTGTGCGGACGCTTATTATTTCTGGATGTGGCTTGTACTGTATGAATAATTCTGGTTGTTCTGAAAAGCGTGCAAAGGACCTGCCCTTGCGTTTTACCACAGACGCTTAATGAACCTGAGTTTCACAGCTCCGGTTCAAGCGGACCTCAGTAACGCTCTCGCTTCCGTCTTTTTGGGAAGCGGGGCGTTACAGGTTTTAGTGGTGGCCCGTGCAGGTCCGTCTCTTTGCATTTGCGAATTCAGAACAATGAGAATATTTTCATCGGCCAAACATCTACAGAATCACATTCGCGAGATTAATTTGGGTTTTCCTATCTCAGAATGGCTGAGGAACGAAGCACCCAAAATGGACCCGTACCTGCTGGAGGCGGAAGTGATGACATCCGCCAGATGCTTGGTGTTATGAGGGAAATGCTTGAAGTTCAGCACCACTTGGTCCAGCAGGGACGTCAGGCTGCACCAGTTGCTCCACCACCTCGCTATGAGCCTGGAGCCAAGCAGTTCAAGGAGATGCATCCGACGAGCTTCTCTGGACGAGAGGGCCCACTAGCGGTCGAGGAATGGCTTCGCAAGACTGCGGATAACTTGGGTCTTGCCCGAATCAATCCGAACGATTGGGTAGACCTCGCCAAGCAGCAGCTGACAGACAATGCACGTCATTGGTGGGATGCTGAAGAGGCTAGGCTGATCAAGCCGATTCTTTGGGCTACTTTTCGTCAGAGGTTTGACGCCCAGTACTTCCCGAAGTCTGCAAAGAGGGAGATGCAGCAGCGCTTCATCAACCTGGAGCAGGGCACCAGGACAGTCGATGAGTATGAGGCCGAATTTACCATGCTGAGTCGATTCGCCACTACACTGGTAGCAGACGAGGAGGACTGTGCGCACCGCTTTCTGCAGGGCTTAGACCTGGACATACAAGAGATATTGTCCGGGCACACCTTTACTACTCATGAGCAAGTCCTAGTGGCTGCGAAGCAGCGCGAGCAGGTAGTTTATCAGAAGCGGGCACGCCAGGCGGGCAAGCGCCCGATGGAGCCACAGAGGAGTGCACCTAGGCCCGGCTTTCGTCCTGTTCAGATCACACAGTTCAAAAGGCCAGCTGCACCAATCCCCAACCGAGCTGAGTTGGTTTGCCATTTCTACGGCAAGCTCGGTCATGTGAAGAAAGATTGTAGGAGGATGCTGAATCAGTGTTTGGTCTGTGGATCGCCTACTCATGCTGCAAAGGATTGCACCCATGGTTCTCGACCACCTGGACCCGCTCAGAGGACCGTACCGGCACCTGGACAGCGTGGACCACCTTTAGTTCCACAGGATCGGGCCTTTCAGCAGGCCAATCCGCCGAAGCGTCGAGCTTTCAATATGACAGCCGTTGAGGCTGAAGCTGAGGACGACGTGATTGCAGGTAACCCCTAAACTAGTCTTCCTTATTTATGCATTTGTGTTTGATTAGTTATATCCATGTTAATCTAGTTGCATGTTATCCTTAGGCGTCATCTTAGTTTCGTCCCACCCGGCCTTGACCCTGTTCGACTCTGGAGCTTCCATGTGCCTCCTATCTCGGAAGTTCGTAGTCGAACACTCGATACCCACCTATACACTTCCCAAGTGTTGGAATATTACAACTGGGAACGGTGTAGTGAAGGTTGCACTGGGATGTAGACCATGCACGTTGGTGGTTAGTGGACACGAATTGTATGCCAACTTCATTGTCCATGACCTACCTAATTTCGATGCTATTCTCGGCATTGATTGGTTAGGAGATTTTTATGCCATGATCGACTGTCGCCGGAAGAAAGTGGTATTCGAAATTCCTGACCACCCAGTGTTCGAGTTTGTCAGCGGAGGACGTTCGCTTGGACCTATCAAGTTCCGAGCCCAGCCGTACAGTTTGACTATTGCATCCATGACAGCCGAGCCTGAGAAGCCTGCAGTGGTGAAAGATTTTGAAGACATCTTCCCTGAAGACATTTCTGGATTGCCGCCTGACCGAGCATTGGAGTTCAGCATTGATCTTATGCCAGGAGCTCAACCAATTTCGAAGGCGCCTTACCGTATGGCTCCTGCAGAGTTGGAAGAGCTGAGGAAGCAGTTGGATGAGCTAATGCAGAAGGGTTTCATTCATCCCAGCGTATCTCCCTGGGGTGCATCTGTTTTACTGGTGAAGAAGAAGGATGGCTCGCGGAGGATGTGTGTGGATTATCGGGAGCTGAACAATGTCACAGTGAAGAACAAGTATCCACTGCCCCATATTGATGATATTTTCGATCAGCTTGGTGGATCGAGAGTATTTTCGAAGTTGGACCTCCAGAGTGGATATCATCAAGTCAGAGTCAAGAAGGAAGACGTGCCCAAGACAGCTTTTCGTACTAAGTACGGGCACTACGAGTTCATTGTCATGCCGTTTGGTGTGACCAACGCTCCTGCTGTGTTCATGAATCTCATGAACCTTATCTTTTACGACTTCCTCGACAAGTTCGTGGTGATCTTTATTGATGACATCCTGGTGTACTCGAGGAGCGAGGAGGAGCATGCAGAGCACTTGAAGATGGTATTAAAGACGCTCCGTCACCATAGACTGTATGCCAAATATAGCAAATACGAATTCTGGCTGGACAGATTTGCATTTCTTGGGCATGTAGTATCAGGAGCTGGCATCTCAGTGGATCCGGAGAAGGTCAGAGCAGTCAGCGAATGGCCTACACCTCTATCGGCATCGGACATCAGAAGTTTCCTCGGATTGGCTGGATACTACCGCAGATTTATTAAGGATTTCTCGAGGATAGCTGAGCCGATGACGAGATTGACAAGGAAGGATGTTAAGTTCAGTTGGTCAGACTCTTGTGAGCAAGCTCTTTCTACTTTGAGAGAGAGACTGACATCTGCACCAGTTTTAGCTATTCCGGACAGAAGCGGAGGCTTCGAGATTTTCTGCGACGCATCAGGCAAGGGACTTGGATGCGTTTTACACCAGCACGGTCATGTAGTCGCTTATGCTTCTCGACAGTTGAAGATCCACGAGAAGAATTATCCGACTCACGACTTGGAGTTAGCTGCCGTCATATTTGCTTTGAAGATTTGGAGGCATTTCTTACTGAGTGAGAAAGTGAAGATTTTCACTGATCACAAAAGTTTGAAATATATATTCACTCAGAAGGAGCTGAATATGAGACAGCGCAGATGGTTGGAATTGATGGCGGACTACGACATCGATCTTCAGTATCATCCAGGGAAGGTGAATGTCGTACCAGATGCTTTGAGTCGACTGCCCGAAGTGATGATTCTCACAGCTCAGTGGAGATTGCAGCAGGATCTGCGAGAGATGGATGTTGAAGCTGTCCTACCTGGAGTCACATCGTCGTTGATGAGCATGCAGATTCAATCGACGATTGTGGATCGGATCAAGACTGCTCAAGATGGAGATGCTAAATTGAAGAAGATCAGAGAACAAGTTGAAGCAGGACTTCGGACAGATTTTCTGATTCACGCAGATGGATCCTTGAGATATGGTAGTAGGGTCTGCGTTCCTGCAGGAGATATCAGAGAGGAATTGATGAATGAGGCTCACAGTTCGCCTTATTCTATTCATCCTGGAGGTACGAAGATGTACAAGGACCTTCGTCAGAATTTCTGGTGGCATGGGATGAAGAGAAGTGTGGCACGTAGCGTTGCCAAGTGTCTTGTGTGTCAGCAAGTGAAGGCTGAACATCATCGCACTGCTGGACTACTACAACCCCTGCCGATTCCAGAGTGGAAGTGGCAGCACATCACGATGGACTTCGTGACTGGCTTACCTCGGAGCACCAGGCATAATGACGCGATCTGGGTCATCGTTGATCGATTGACCAAGTCTGCGCACTTTATACCTTTCCGAGTTGGGCAATCCACGGAGATATTAGCAAGGAAGTATATGGAGGTAATGACCCAACTCATACCATAATAATTTCCTTCTAGTACTAGTCGTGATATGAATTATGTCGTGTAGGAGATCGTGCGCTTGCATGGAGTCCCTGTGAGCATTGTATCAGATCGTGATACGAGGTTCACGTCTCAATTCTGGAAGAGTCTGCAGACCAATCTGGGTACCAGTCTGAAGTTCAGTACTGCGTATCACCCGCAGACGGATGGACAATCGGAGCGCACTATTCAGATATTGGAGGATATGTTGAGAGCTTGCATGTTAGATCTCAAGGGTTCGTGGGAGGATCATCTGCACCTGGTGGAGTTCTCCTACAATAACAGCTATCAGGCGAGCATTGGCATGACGCCATTTGCTGCTCTCTATGGGAGGAAATGTCGATCGCCACTGAGTTGGGATGACATCGGTGATAGAGAGCTCTTGGGGCCAGAGATGATCGTGGAAGCAGTTGATGTTGTGCGTGATATCAGGGACAAGCTTCGGATCGCTCAGGACCGTTATAAGCATTGGGCAGATGCTAAACGGCGTCCCTTGGAATTTCAGTCGGGAGATCATGTGTTCCTGAAGATCTCACCGAATCGAGGAGTGATCCGCTTTGGGAAACGAGGCAAGCTTAGTCCGAGATTTATTGGACCTTTCGATGTGCTGGAGCGAGTTGGAGAGGTAGCATATCGCTTAGCCTTGCCACCGTCATTGGAGGGGGTACATGACGTTTTTCATGTGTCCCAGCTGCGTCGTTATATCAGCGACCCTTCTCATGCTGTAGACTACTCTGAGATTACAGTTCGACCGGATCTGACGTATGAGCAGCAGCCGGTGCAGATCTTAGACCGACGTCAGAAGACGCTCAGGAACAAGGTTGTCAATCTCGTGAGAGTGATGTGGCGCCGTGACTCGCCAGGAGAGTCTACCTGGGAGCGAGAAGATGAGATACGAGAGCGTTATCCATATTTGTTCCCTACTCTTTAGCGGATAAGAATTCCGAGGGTGGAATTTTTCTTAAGGTGGGTAGAATGTAACGGCCTGTATTTTTCTACGCGTGTTTATTATTGAGCGTGCTCGTATTTTCGTTTTGACCATCCGGATATTTTCGTGCGCGAGTTCTACGTTTGTGCGTCAACGCGAGAGCGTATCCGTTTTTCGTTTACCGTATCATTAATAATTGACTATTAATTTTAACAAATTATCTTAACTTAATTATCTCACAAATTACAAAACTGCTAATCACTTTTAACCTTCGTTAATTTCTTCATTTACTTTAATAATTACCCTTGCTTAATTACTTATTTACCTTAACAAAAAAATTAATTACACTTTTGCCATTGGATGAAAACATTTCCCCTAACTAATTAAACCCTATTGAATCCCACCTCTTCTGTTGGTGAGATCCAACATACGCCTTGAATTTCCTCCCCACATCCAGCTCCTCCCCCATCAGTTGTCTCCCCCACTGTTATTATAACAGTATCATCAACCTTCAAGCTAGGGAGAACAACCTGCAATCTTCATCTCCTCCAACCAAACACTTCTCTGCAAACAAATCAGCTAACACACCCTCTTCTTCCCTGAGAAAATCCTGCAACCCAACATTCCAAACCAAATCAGCCATTACACAAAATTCCCCAAGAGAAAACACAAACAGCAACCCAATCCTCCACAACAAATTCTTCCCCAAAACCAGAAACAACCCAAATCCCAAATCTGAAAACAGATTTCAGATCCAACAAAAACCACAATTTCAGATTCAACCTACAAAGAAAACTTAGATCCAAATCAAACAAAATCAACCTCTTCTTCCATTCTTCTTCCTCCCTCATCCTTCCCCTAGGCCGGCCCCTCCTCCTCCACCTGCGACGCCGCGCAGCCGGAAACCGCCGCCACCGGATCCGCGCCCCCGACCCCGCCGTGCGCCGCCTGGGAGCCAGCCCCGCCGCCGGATCACCAGAAAACGCGCGCGCCTGCAGCCGTGAACCGCCGTGGCCCCCTCCTCCCCTCCGCGCGTGAAGGTGAGAACCCCCGTGAGTTTTCTCCCGTGATTCCCATGGCTGCAAGCTTTAAAAAAATTAAAAAAAAAGAAAAAGAAAAAAAGGAAGGCAAGTGACAGCAAAGGAGAAGAAGGAAAGAGATAGAGTGAAAGATAGGGACAGAGAGAGGGTGACCCTTGTTAAAGAATAAGTGTGAAAGAGAGAGAGAATAAGAGATTAATGTGTGATGTTATAACTTGGTAGTAGGTAGGGGAAATATTAAGAGTAATGATAACCTGCTAATAAAGAACAGAGAGGAGGTACGGTAACATGTAATAATATTAGTATGGGAGTATGTGCTGGGTTAGTCTACCCATTGAGGTCATGTTAACCTTGTGATTAGTTCAGTAAATAATTAACTGATAGCCTAGTTAATATTAGTTAGTGTTAGTTTAAAACTAAATGACGATTTGTTAAGATGTTATTTGATTTCACCATGTTAGTATAATTAACTAATGTTAGGTTGATTAAACTAGTATAAAATCAGGTGTGCCATGTTAGTATGACGTATACAACGTTACACTAGCCGTAGAACCTTACGAAATTAGGCGAAACCAATTCGGGTGTTATTTTAATATTGCGCGTATTACGCAAAATTTCTAATTCAGTGATTTGTGTAACTAAAACAGAGAACCGGACATACCGACACGTAATACCCGTCACGACGAATCCAACGACACCAAAATCACCGAAATCAGGCAAGTATGCAATTTATAGTGAATTTACGAATTGGATGTTAAATTAGTCTCTTGTATGTAAATGTTGCTCGTTAATTTCGTAACCACGGAAATTGTTGTATAAAGATAACTGGTCTTGTTATTTAATTGCTGCATGCCTTGAAATAATTAACTTGAGACATCGTGAAATCGTGCGCCTCGAAGGAGAAATCGTGATCTTCGTGATGTCATGTGAGTTGACAAATTCGTGTTTGTAAATCGTGAATTAGGCTGGCTCGTGTTCCGGCACAAATCTTGGGTGGGGTAAGGGTTGAGCGGCTGCTAGGCGTATGAACGGGTACTCTCTTCAAGGGCACCACCCGTATGCGGTGGGTTAGCGCCAATCACGGTAAGCCCCCGTGAGAAGAACGACTCACTCATCACGTCCTAAAGGCGAGAACCCTATTATAGACATGACTTGCTAACTATCGTGAAATACTAACAAGAAACTTGCAACTTGAAATTGTTATCTCGGTAAAATTGACATGCTTTACTTTACTCGTCAGATTGTTTAGAACTGCATGATAGGATGTATTTACTTTAAAATCAGCATGCTTCAACTTTTATCGTTATCTTGTTCAAATTATAATTCACTCTTAAATCCAGTATAAATTTGTATATCTTGCCTTGGGTTCTAACACCTTTTTACAGACCCTTGCTGACATACATTCATGTTTTTGGATGTATGTCAGATCCCGAGCTTGAGTATCAGGAGGTTCCTTACGAGACACCTGACTTGGAGAGTCAGGAGTTCGCTGTAGACGCCGAGTTTCTCCCTGCGGAGAACTAGTGGTCGATTCTGTTGCTGCTTGCCGTAGTTGTTTTCTATTATTGTTGAGTGTACGTTATCTTTGTTGTATTTCGGCCCAGCTGAGGCTTGTAGTTTTATTTCGTGTGCGGACGCTTATTATTTCTGGATGTGGCTTGTACTGTATGAATAATTCTGGTTGTTCTTAAAAGCGTGCAAAGGACCTGCCCTTGTGTTTTACCACAGACGCTTAATGAACCTGAGTTTCACAGCTCCGGTTCAAGCGGACCTCAGTAACACTCTCGCTTCCGTCTTTTTGGGAAGCGGGGCGTTACACAAAGTGAAGTAGTCTGAATACAAATTGACTTAGTCGGTCCAAGAACAAAAGTTGACCGACTAGATTGTCAACTAGTCGGTCACCAAACGTTCTTAGACCGACTAACGATAAACAGTAGCTTAGGAGAAATTTAGTATGAACAATAAGTCACAACTAGTCGGTCAAAGAAGCATCACTGACCGACTAGTTCACAAACTAGTCGGTCGGTGAGTCAACGTAGACCGACTAACCGTAAACAGTAATGTCCGAGAAATTAAGGAATCAAATTAGTCGGTCCAAGAAGAGTTGCTGACCGACTAGATCACCATCTAGTCGTTCAGTACTCCTTCTTGTACCAACTAATATGCACATACAAGTCCGAATCGAAGCGCGACGCTTCGAGGAAGTTAGAATGAACTTGTACTAAGATCCTAGAGCTACGACATGAGCTGACATGCCCCGCTTCCCAAAAATATGGAGGCGAAGCGTGAGAAGGTCCGCTCAGACTTGAAGCTACAAAGCTGCAAGTCCGATAAGCGTCAATCAGATTTAAAACTGCAGGTCCTTGCAACGCGAGCGAAACAAGATAATAAAAATGAAATGAGACAAAAGAATAATCTCAGAATATCCATAAATATAAATTCCAACATCGCAGAAAAGCCACCAGGCTAAAAGAAAAAGAGACTAAAGGCCCAAACATGGCCAACAAAAGTACAAAGCAACGGTGCTACGCACCAACAACTAACAAAAGGCCTAAAACTCAACAAAGACTCAAATAATGGTCACCGGTGTCCACAAACATCCTCCTGGGCAAACATGGACTCAGGCTCAGCATCAGCAAAACACCACATACTCAGCAACGGTCTCTGGCTCAGGTTTAACATGTGACACCCAAAAGAGCAAGGGGCACATGTCAGCAAGGCTACAAGAGACTTGTGCAAGGAAACTGAAAGTACAAGTAAAAGCAACCTAAAAGTTCTAGCATGATGCAATGACATGGCAGTTAAAGTAATGAGTGCAACGGGTAAAGTAAAGCGAAGTAAAGTACGAGCATGGCATGACATTCACAAGACAAGTACAAGACAAGAAAAGTAAGCACCTCGTGCACAGAGATTCCGTCTTTTGGCTAGAGGGCTGATCAGGCCACTCCTAAGCTCAAGCGAATGTTTATCCCTACCCCTCCACGTGTGTCGAGCCAGGGCCTTACCCCCGAACGGGAATGCTCGCTTCTGGAACACGAGCCAGGAAGTGTTTTATCTTGCTGGTCTAGGGGTGCACCTAGCCAGTCAAGGGAGTACAAGTACAAGTATTGTAGCGTGTGCTACCAATGCGACATTCAATGCATGGATGACATGACATGACAAGTAGTAAGGCGTACAGGTAAGGAAAGTAAACGTGACAGTTTAGTATGCATGAACAACAAGTTTAAGGGTTGGATCTAGCTTCGTTGTCAAGCTAGATCAATTAGGTGACGGATCTAGTTTCGTTGTCAAACTAGATCAAGTAGGCGTCTAGCCAGCTATCATTTCACTGACTAGTCTCTTTTACGCTAAAAACAAGGAAGTGGCCTAAAAACATGGCCCTAAGCAAGAGTTGGCAAGTTTCACTTGCCTGCAAGATCGACGTCTAAGCACACCGTCCAATGAGTCCAAAAATCACAATTATCCTACGTGCACAAGTCCACCGGCCTAAAGTCCATATTATTAATCTTGATTAGTGAGTTTAAAACAATTAAAATACTTTGAAAATACTGATTTTAGTCTTGATTAGCATGCATTGGGTTTGGGGTCCTAGGGGTGCAAAGCGTTACCTCAACACGACGCGAAAGCTACACCGGCGTCGGGTAGCGACGCCGGGGGTTGGAATAAGAGAACGCGCTCCAAGTCCTGATTCCAAAATATATTCCTCGCTGGAAAATTCAGAGCTTCAACCGCGGCGACGGTTCCAGATTCCAAAGCTAGCACGTGCGATGACGGGCTACGACGTGCGACGACGTCGTACGTGGCAAGTCGTCAAAGAGAACGCACCTAGGTGGGGCCCACAGTAGTCCTAGGGACCTTTGGGGGACCCACAATAACTCTGGAGAACTTGGGGGGCCCACGGTGGCAAGCGATGCGACGGGTGCGGGGTTGCGACGTTTGCTCTCGGTCGTACACAGCCAAATGCGGGGGCGGCCATCGGTCGCTGCGGGGGAACGGCTTGGTGCAGCGCAGCGGGTCGGTGCGGGCCTTGGTGCGGGGGATTTGGTCGGTCGCTGCGGGCGTTCGGGTCGGTCGCTGCGGGCGACAAGCGTTGCAACGTTGCAAGTGTTGCAACGTTGCGGGCTTCGGCAATGGCGGGCGGGCGCCTAGGTCAGATGCGGAGCGATGCGGTCGACAGCTACGGGGCTTGCAGTGATGCGGGGAGTGGCTGTGAGCGAGCGGAGCGGGGGAGCGGGCAATGGCAGCGGTCGGTGCGGTAGATTTGGGCCCGTTCTCTCGGTCTGAGCGGGGGACGTTCGTCGCAACGTTGCGACGAATCGTCGCAACGTCCAATTTGGGTTTTGGAAGGGGCTAGGGCTAATTTCTTGCGAAAATGGGTCTTCCTAGGGGTTGTTTATATAGTATAGATGGGTTGACTTGGTCTAGGGCTAAATCTAATAGGATTATAAGTTTAAAATAATTTAAAATTTAAATCTCAACTTCTCCAACTCACCCAAGGATTTGACTTGGTCCAAATGAGCTGGAAATTGGCTCAAAAATTCTTTAAAACGTTTTAAACTGAAATAAATTTTATTTGGCCGAAAATAATTTAAAAATTAATTATTAAAAATAATATAAAACTTGTTAAAAATATAAAAGTGGTCAAATAAACTCCAAAAATTATAAAATAAATATCGGGGTGGTCGTGGCGACAAATGTGAGCTAATTAAGAAGACGGATCTCAATTTCGACGTCGGACGACGAAACTAAAAATAGAAACGTCTCCCGTCAAAAGTGAAAATCGTCACGTCTCATCGAGTAAGTTTAAATTGTGAGAAAACGACTCGAGAACGTCGTTCCAAAATAGTTCCACTATTTAATATTCTCAGAGACGTTCACAACAGCATATCGCACGAAAGTGTTCACAAACAACAAAGTCTAAAACAAACACGTGCACGGTCAAAAGCACGTGCACGAACAACGCACCACGAAAAGTGGTCGTTACATCCTCCCCACCTTAGAATAAAGTCCGTCCTCGGACTTTCTAATATAGCTAGTCACTCTAGTAACTACCCCAATCAAGTCACTTTATACTTCAAACCAGGTTTAGTCATTACAGGTGCTCATATACGCACTAGGCAGTCAAACAATAACACTAACAACATGTATATATATACATTCATATACGTATACACTTATACCTATTATAGTCAGTCAGACTCATACACATATTTCAATCAAATATATAAGCATACATCCCTTATATAACTGCTACTCACAAAACAATAGTTCAGATACTTATATAGGTATGATCTCATACTAGCAAATACAATCATTGCCCTACGTATAGATAGCTACCTATGCACAAACATCAAGGGTATACTACCCTCTAATATTTCCTAGTATACATCCAATACTAAGCACATCCACATAAGCAGTCACACCATACCATAATTAATCAAGTTTCACTATATATATATATTCACCACTACTATAGTTTCACAGTATATAGTCATCCAAATACATGCGAATAGTTCACCATATATTCACATCACGTACGGTCCTATAACTGCATTCACGACACGCCACATATATCATAGTCATCAATACTTATAACTAAGCACATACTTACCCGTGCATGGTGCACACCCATACACGCTAACATTTCATTTACATACACCAATCATACCATTATATTACTAGCATATCTATGCTCCTAGTTTAGCTAGCACACAAGCAAGTCCTCAGTAAATAACTATACCACAAGACCAACACCCATAACTATATACTGGTGTAGCGACCCACAGTCATGTGCGCAACTCAACCGGGCACAAACACTTCTATCACTATACATACATCAAGCATTGCTATATTCAAACTACAAACATACATTCAATATACTTAGAGTATACTCACTCAATACACATATCAGGATATTCTATATACGTAACACGACATTCATGCTTATACCAATACCACTCCCATACATATACATCTACCACTACAACCATATACATTCCATAAATCAATCACGCTTAATATTTAGTCAGGTGACACCCACATAGTTCAATCTAATTATATGCCATAATAATAACAGTACAGACATCAGCACCCACATATTTATAATACCCTCCCTAGTATAAACATTCACCGTATAGTCACACATAAATAATGTATATATTCACACCATAGCCTACTGCCTATAATTAGTATACTACACATTCACACATACATAATTAAGATGTGCAATAGTCGTGTATACCTCATGGTATGCACGCATGCAACATCCCGAAAGGCAATCAATACAAATCAAAATTATACTCCTACTACCATATGTATATCACCTATATACTCAGGCAACAAAACATAACTACTTACGTCTAAACACAATACATACCCACATACGAGCACACACTCATACGTGCTAACATATAGATCACATAATAGGCCTACCCTCTTAACCATACGTACTCTTATTATTATCACTACTAACATACACATAGCTTTACCAATCATTTATTTCAAACATTATAAGTATCTCTAATTACATACATAACTTAGATATTCTAACACCAACTCTTATATACACAAGCATCCCTAGTATGGTATAGCCTTCCACACAAGAGTCTATAAATACTAACACACAATCACTTAATACTATCATGAATAACTCCGAGTGTATATATATATATATATATATATCACACAATAGGCAAGCATCAATATACTATGGGGTTAGACTCATTCAACCCACGTACACAACTTAGGTACGTGCACTACGACACCTCACAAAGGTCCAAGGGCCTACTAACAACTTAGAGTTGACACAGTCATGGACGAAAACTAAAGCCTAAGCAATAGAGGGAGGTC
This sequence comes from Scilla litardierei, assembly GCA_030789695.1. Taxonomy (NCBI): domain Eukaryota; kingdom Viridiplantae; phylum Streptophyta; class Magnoliopsida; order Asparagales; family Asparagaceae; genus Scilla; species Scilla litardierei. The sequence goes on from CM061142.1 coordinate 179,055,023, forward strand.
GAGGTCGAAGGCGTGACGAGGGAAGGATCGATAAGCACGAGTTCAGATAGGACAAATACAAGGAGACGGCTTGGTTAGGGAAAACATTGGCTCAATGGTGATGTTTAGGTTGAAGGAAAAGGAGATGTAGTGATGCTTAAATAGGATACAGAAAAGGAAATAGGGTGAATAGCACTAGCTAAAATACGCGAAATCTGAAAACTGTTGTACTTCAAAAGTTGAAATCCCAGTCTGAAAAGAAATATTTGGAGATCGATAAAACGAGTTGTTCAAAATAAATTTGAGTCGAACATTCTTAACAAGAGAAAATGGTCTATGGGTTTTAAAAAAAATCATTATAAAAGGAAGTAAAATCATTTACACGAATATTAAGGATGTGGTTTAGAAAATTTATACGTCAGTAGTTTAATATAATTTTGTCAAAAAGTTTTGGAAAGTCGAAGAATGAAATCAAGTAACGGAAAAATTTAAACTCATGTTAAATGCTTTCAAAACTTTTAGGCTTCGGAGGATTTAAAATAATCAATTTTGAAACTTCTTTTAGAAAACCATGGTTTGCCAAAAATGAGAAGCTGATTTACATAAAGTTTTTAATATACGAGCACAACAAGTCTGGCACGGATATAAAAATAGTTGAAAGTATGTATGGTGCACAGAAAAATAATATTAACTTAGTAGTAGAATTATCGAAATCGAATAGCAAGTCTTAAAAATCAAATCAGGGAGGGTCTAAAGCAGGAAGAGGTTATGAAAATAGTAATTTTGCAAAAATCTGAAGTAGCGAAAACGAGGAGCCAAGACCAATCTTGCTGAAAGCTGGAATTCCATGTGTCTTGCAAGTATATTAAAGTAAACACGACGTATCATTCGTATAACACAAATAAGAAGGAAAATTATAAATCGAATTGGCAAAGCAAAAGTACGGTTCAGATTAATATATGAAGGGGCAGCGCATTTACATAAGTGCGAAAAATATAAGCTGAAAAAATATTATAAGCTAGAGTTCAAAATTTCCGACAAAAGTTTTAAAATTTTAAATCAGCGAAGGAGGATGAAGTATAAGTATATATGCACTAAAATTTTGAACAAGGTTAACTCCGGAAAGGAGGAAGTCGAAAAATACTTTCAGGAGATTCAAGGTTCGTAATGGAGAGGTACGAAGATTGACGACGATCGTCATGAGGCGATCTCGTGAATCGAGGCAAGGAAGTTGGTCGGATGATCAAAACATACATACGCCTATGATTGAATCAGGAAAATCTACGGAAACTCCTACGGTCGACCAACTAAAGATTAAAACTAAGCGCTAAGACTTCTAAAGGTTAGACGGTAAAGAAAAGCGTTCAGCTTGGTCCGAAATCGATGAACCCAAAAGCGAACGACCGAAGGAAAATCTAGAAGTCTAATATGGTCAGGGTTAGGCAAGGACCACTAGGGTAACTCCTACGACGATTAAATCAATTGCTGGCAGGGGGTCTAACTAACAAACAGAGGCCTCTAACTAACAAGCACATGCGTCTAACTAAGCCTTCTTACCACCTAGTGTCGTAAGAAAACGACTAGACTCAGGGCTTATGACTCGGATGTTGCAATTTACTTAATGGACATTCCGTTATTATCGTTGTTTCGTTAATTCGCAATTGCAAGACTGGACCTGCATGGGCCACCAACAAAACCTGACACGCCCCGCTTCCCAAAAATATGGAGGCGAAGCGTGAGAAGGTCCGCTCAGACTTGAAGCTACAAAGCTGCAAGTCCGATAAGCGTCAATCAGATTTAAAACTGCAGGTCCTTGCAACGCGAGCGAAACAAGATAATAAAAATGAAATGAGACAAAAGAATAATCTCAGAATATCCATAAATATAAATTCCAAGATCGCAGAAAAGCCACCAGGCTAAAAGAAAAAGAGACTAAAGGCCCAAACATGGCCAACAAAAGTACAAAGCAACGGTGCTACGCACCAACAACTAACAAAAGGCCTAAAACTCAACAAAGACTCAAATAATGGTCACCGGTGTCCACAAACATCCTCCTGGGCAAACATGGACTCAGGTTCAGCGTCAGCAAAACACCACATACTCAGCAACGGTCTCTAGCTCAGGTCTAACATGTGACACCCAAAAGAGCAAGGGGCACATGTCAGCAAGTCTACAAGAGACTTGTGCAAGGAAACTGAAAGTACAAGTAAAAGCAACCTAAAAGTTCTAGCATGATGCAATGACATGGCAGTTAAAGTAATGAGTGCAACGGGTAAAGTAAAGCGAAGTAAAGTACGAGCATGGCATGACATTCACAAGACAAGTACAAGACAAGAAAAGTAAGCACCTCGTGCACAGAGATTCCGTCTTTTGGCTAGAGGGCTGATCAGGCCACTCCTAAGCTCAAGCGAACGTTTATCCCTACCCCTCCACGTGTGTCGAGCCAGGGCCTTACCCCCGAACGGGAATGCTCGCTTCTGGAACACGAGCCAGGAAGTGTTTTATCTTGCTGGTCTAGGGGTGCACCTAGCCAGTCAAGGGAGTACAAGTACAAGTATTGTAGCGTGTGCTACCAATGCGACATTCAATGAATGGATGACATGACATGACAAGTAGTAATGCGTTCAGGTAAGGAAAGTAAACGTGACAGTTTAGTATGCATGAACAACAAGTTTAAGGGTTGGATCTAGCTTCGTTGTCAAGCTAGATCAATTAGGTGACGGATCTAGTTTCGTTGTCAAACTAGATCAAGTAGGCGTCTAGCCAGCTATCATTTCACTGACTAGTCTCTTTTACGCTAAAAACAAGGAAGTGGCCTAAAAACATGGCCCTAAGCAAGAGTTGGCAAGTTTCACTTGCCTGCAAGATCGACGTCTAAGCACACCGTCCAATGAGTCCAAAAATCACAATTATCCTACGTGCACAAGTCCACCGGCCTAAAGTCCATATTATTAATCTTGATTAGTGAGTTTAAAACAATTAAAATACTTTGAAAATACTGATTTTAGTCTTGATTAGCATGCATTGGGTTTGGGGTCCTAGGGGTGCAAAGCGTTACCTCAACACGACGCGAAAGCTACACCGGCGTCGGGTAGCGACGTCGGGGGTTGGAATAAGAGAACGCGCTCCAAGTCCTGATTCCAAAATATATTCCTCGCTGGAAAATTCAGAGCTTCAACCGCGGCGACGGTTCCAGATTCCAAAGCTAGCACGTGCGATGACGGGCTACGACGTGCGACGACGTCGTACGTGGCAAGTCGTCAAAGAGAACGCACCTAGGTGGGGCCCACAGTAGTCCTAGGGACCTTTGGGGGACCCACAATAACTCTGGAGAACTTGGGGGGCCCACGGTGGCAAGCGATGCGACGGGTGCGGGGTTGCGACGTTTGCTCTCGGTCGTACACAGCCAAATGCGGGGGCGGCCATCGATCGCTGCGGGGGAACGGCTTGGTGCAGCACAGCGGGTCGGTGCGGGCCTTGGTGCGGGGGATTTGGTCGGTCACTGCGGGCGTTCGGGTCGGTCGCTGCGGGTGACAAGCGTTGCAACGTTGCAAGTGTTGCAACGTTGCGGGCTTCGGCGATGGCGGGCGGGCGCCTCGGTCAGATGCGGAGCGATGCGGGCGACAGCTGCGGGGCTTGCAGCGATGCGGGGAGCGGTTGTGAGCGAGCGGAGCGGGGGAGCGGGCAATGGCAGCGGTCGGTGCGGTAGATTTGGGCCCGTTCTCTCGGTCTGAGCGGGGTAAGTTCGTCGCAACGTTGCGACGAATCGTCGCAACGTCCAATTTGGGTTTTGGAAGGGGCTAGGGCTAATTTCTTGCGAAAATGGGTCTTCCTAGGGGTTGTTTATATAGTATAGATGGGTTGACTTGGTCTAGGGCTAAATCTAATAGGATTATAAGTTTAAAATAATTTAAAATTTAAATCTCAACTTCTCCAACTCATCCAAGGATTTGACTTGGTCCAAATGAGCTGGAAATTGGCTCAAAAATTCTTTAAAACGTTTTAAACTGAAATAAATTTTATTTGGCCGAAAATAATTTAAAAATTAATTATTAAAAATAATATAAAACTTGTTAAAAATATAAAAGTGGTCAAATAAACTCCAAAAATTATAAAATAAATATCGGGGTGGTCGTGGCGACAAATGTGAGCTAACTAAGAAGACGGATCTCAATTTCGACGTCGGACGACGAAACTAAAAATAGAAACGTCTCCCGTCAAAAGTGAAAATCGTCACGTCTCATCGAGTAAGTTTAAATTGTGAGAAAACGACTCGAGAACATCGTTCCAAAATAGTGCCACTATTTAATATTCTCAGAGACGTTCACAACAGCATATCGCACGAAAGTGTTCACAAACAACAAAGTCTAAAACAAACACGTGCACGGTCAAAAGCACGTGCACGAACAACGCACCACGAAAAGTGGTCGTTACATGATCGTTATGAAGATAGAAACGTAAGATATACTCAAGGCTTAACATTCTATTGATCGAAGCCAAAAAGACTATAAATAAACCTTAATAAACGGTCTTCGAGAGCTTCGATTGATTCTTCTTAACTTCCAAAACGGCGCAAGAGCTTCAACGAAGCTTTAGGCATGAATACGAGCTTTGGGAAGTGTTGAGATGTCGCTTTAATTGTTCGCGTGAATTTGGCGACGATCTCCAATTCTGCGCTCACAAATTGTTAGTTCATGGATTATTTATGTTTGCTCATCATCAAAACCAAATCCGGGGAGTCCAATATTCAACATTCTCCCCCTTTTTGGTGATGACAAACCAACATAAATAATAATAAAAAATAATGATTCAAATGTAAAATACTTACTCCCCCTGCATTGATGACACGTTAATTCCAAAATGAATATATATGAGTTGCATCAATCAGACGAGTAAGATAAATAAAGAGAATCGATTTTTGAAATATCGGATTTTGAAAATCCTTATATATATCTTAACTCCCCCTGAATCTAACATATCAAACTAGATTCTTGGAAATTGAGTTAAATTTTCATTTGCCCTATTTATTATCATTATCTCTCCCCCTTTGGCATTATCCCAAAAATGGGGGGCATACAACGACAACAACTAGGAAATGGAAAATCCAACATCGGGAGTCGTAGACAATGACGATGGACGTAATTGACACCAAGGGAAAAATGATGAAATCAAATCAAGGTGTGCCAAATTGTCCATTATCAAAAAGCGATAATCAAAATCATCAAAAATACCAAATAATTGTTTATTTCTTGAATAAAGAAACATACTCTTCAATATTCAATATTCTTGGTTAAATTTGTGCATGGAAAATAATTCTATACAATTATAGAATTTATATCTATTTAACCAAGTTTTTCTCAATCGTCGAGCGACGATTTTACATAGCATGGACATTGAATGAGAATTAATGTGCACGACGAAGTTAATATCACAACATGAACACCGATGTCTATATAGAAATGATAACATCATGAGTACATCCAAAAAGATATCGATACATCAAGTGCAACATACCCATCAAAAAGAAATACAGCATACATCGTCAACATCAAAATACAACATCATCATCAACATCAACATCATCCAAAGTACATCAAAATATCCAACACCGACATCCAGAAAACTCAAAAATACATCAAAACAACCCTCAATCTCCATCCTAACCCAAAATACTCTCAATAAGATATATCATCCAAAGAGTAGTGGAGAGTCCTCGGAACAGATGATCACGAGGAAGCGGTTGGATCTGCAGTCTCCGTGGGTCCAGTCGACGGAGTGGACTCAGGCTCTGCAGGGAGGAGAGGCGTCTCAATGGACGGGATCGTCGGGGCAGGTGTGGAAACAACTGGCTCAACAGCAGGGGTCTCAGCAGGAGTAACAGCAGGCTCGGCAGCAGGATCAGCAACAGGCTCAGAAGTCTGAACTACTGAAGCAGAAGGCTCTGGAGCACCGGAAGTGGTGCCAACTCCAGGAGCAGAAGCGGTAGCAGCAGTGGCCTCATTGCCACGGGCTAAGGAAGTGACAAGCTCGTCAATCTCCTCATCGTCCATCTCCCCGGCCTCAGAAACTGAAGGAGGAAGATCAATCCCCATCATCTGAGCCATACGGCAGACGACCTCCTCGGTACGAGCCAAACACGACTCGTGCCGACGAAGAAGGCGTACGACATCATCTAATGTAGCAGGAGGAGTGGAGGCTGCAGCAGCTGAGGGAGTAGCCCGGGAAGCAGATGTGGTCGACCTCTGCACGTGACGAAGCGCCGCTAGAGATTTCTTAACGGCCGTCGCGTTCAGAGGGGGACCCAAGGGACGCTCATCGTCAGGAGGGAGAGGGACACGGAAATGACGGAAGACAAGGGTCAGCAGACACGGATATGGAATATGCGTAGATTTATTGGTCTTGCGTATACACTCGAAAGAGTCCATCTTATCGAGTATAACGCGAGCCCAATTAATCTCGCAACCCAAGAAAAGAGCGTAGATGAGCTTCAAAAATGGCTGGGATGGAAGAGATGATGAGCCGTACTTGGGAAGCAAGCACGACTTCAGAATAAGATTCAATACCCATGCATTTGGCTTGAACGACTTCGATGGAACACCAATGAGGGCAGGAGGGATCACATGGAAAATATCAGCAAGAACGGACTGATCCAAGGAAGTGATATCATCGACGGAAATGTCAGAAGGAAGAAGACCAGACGACGAGCAACCAAGAATCTCCCCCAAGATTTCTGTCGTGAGAACCATAGGAGTTCCCAAGACAGTAGTCTCGATGGAGTGACTCTCATCGTACATGCCACGGACACGATTGGCATAGAATAATTTGACCAGGCGAGGATATGGTCTAGGATTCGCCTTGGGGTCATAGCGATGATAATCAAGAAGACCACTATAGGAGAGAAGATCAGCAAGGCCGAGAAAATCAGAAAACTGAACGTAATGCTCTAACAACAGTGGGCAGTGCTCTATACGGTTGTACGCTGCGAGACACTGAGGGTCATCGCGGCACAACGATATGTCTACACCGCCGACTGGCATAGGAGCTTTACCCTTAGCCTTACGGGTCTTCGGAGGAGGAGGAGGAGTAGGTTCCCTAGGGCCAGACTCGTCCTCAGGGACAAATTCAGAGTCAGAATCTGGAGGGGTGGCAGGAGTGTGGAGAATGGGCTTTTTAGTCTTAGATTTTCTGGGTTTGACTGTTGCTGTTCTCGGCTTCTTTAGAGGAGGCGAAGATGGATAAGCTTGGGTAGACTTGGCACGACGCTTGGGCTTAGATGGATTCCTAGGGTTGGAAGGCTCTATAGACATTGGGGAAGCCCCAGAAGAGGTGATAGGGATCCCCGCCTTTGCCATGATTGCGGCACGACGAGGACAAGCAAACGAAGTTACGCAAACCCTAGAGCTGAAAAATCAAAATACACAAACCCTAGATGCACAAGCCTTAACACAAGAACTACACAAACTAGAACCCTAGAATAGATCGACCAAGGATCGAACCCTAGAATAGGAGATCGACCAAGGATCGAACCCTAGAATAGGAGATCGACCAAGGAGGAGGAGGAGGGATACCTAGGAGACCGATCGGCGACGGCAGATGGCCGGAAATCGACGGAAGACGAAGGGGCTCGAGAGGGGTTTGGGAGTTGTCGGGCTGGAGCTTTGAAAGAGACCGAATAAAATGAGCTTTAGTCGAATAGAAGAGAGTTAAGTCGGTCTGGAAATCGAAAAGACATATTTTCCCTAACACACTTAGTCGGTCACAGTTCAAGCACTGACCGACTAGATTACGATCTAGTCGGTCGGTCAATGAGCTTGAACCGACTAAGTCGAAACAGAGGCAAACAGGAGATTTTTAGGGCAAGAATTAGTCGGTCGCAGTATACTCACTGACCGACTAGTTTTCAATCTAGTCGGTCGGTAAGTGTACTGTGACCGACTAAAAGAAGTCAATGACAATAGAGAGCTAAAAGCTTGAACTAGTCGGTCTGAGTTCACTTGCTGACCGACTAGATGAGCATCTAGTCGGTTGACAAATGAACTGAAACCGACTAGAAGAGTCCAAAAATTGATAGATGAGTTCTCTTCATAAACCACTTGGATGGGACATCATAACTCTCTCATTAGTCATCTAAATTACCCCATAAAACATCGAAATCTTAAATACGACTTTCAAATACGAATTCGAGCAAAAATTCAAACGTATCGCATGAAATTCCCAAAAATTCCATAAATCTAGCAGGAACGAAATATCGCGAAATCGAATAGCATGCAAGATAATTGAATGAAATATGAATCCTATATCTCGGATTCACCCATAATCCCCAATTCTCGACGCAACCGCACAAAGGAGTCCTCCTTTAGGGGTTTCGTGAAAATATCGGCGATTTGCTTTTGGGTTTCAACGTACACTAAAATGATGTCCTTTTTAGCAACATGATTATCTAAAAAATGGTGTCGGACATCTATGTGTTTTGATCGGGAATGGTGCACCTGATTCTTTGAGAGACAGATAGCACTTTGGTTATCCACCATGATAGGGCTAGTATCACAGTGAATACCAAAATCCTTCAAAGTGTGTCTCATCCAAAGAACCTGGGCACAAGCGGCACCGGCGGCAATATATTCCGCCTCGGTGGTTGAAAGTGATACGGAATTTTGCTTCTTGGAAAACCAAGAGACAAGAGAATTTCCTAGAAAATGGCAAGTGCCACTAGTACTTTTCCTGTCGGATTTGCATCCCGCATAATCGGCATCACTGTATGAGACTAACTCATACGTGCTAGATTTTGGATAAAGTAATCCAAAATCAAGTGTATAACTTAGATAACGGAAAATACGCTTTACCGCTACTAAGTGAGACTCCTTAGGTTGAGACTGATAACGAGCACATATGCATACGGCAAATATAATATCGGGCCTACTTGCGGTAAGATAAAGTAAACTACCTATCATACCTCGATATATACGAATGTCTACATCCTTACCGCCCGTATCCTTGTCGAGATGCGTAGTCGTGCTCATTGGAGTCTTTTTCCCGGAAGCACTTTCCATTCCAAATCGCTTAAGCAACTCCACCGTGTACTTCGTTTGGTGGATGAAGATTGCATCGTTCATTTGGCGAATTTGGAGACCTAAGAAATATTTGAGTTCGCCCATGTGGCTCATCTCAAATTGTTCCTTCATAACATTAGAAAACTCTTCGCAAAGAGTGAAGTTAGTAGCACCGAAAATGATATCATCAACATAAATTTGAACTAATAAAATATCATTATTCGCATGCTTAACAAAAAGTGTAGAATCGGCTTCGCCCATTTTAAAATTCAAATCCAAAAGAAAATTCTTTAGGCGATCATACCAAGCTCGAGGAGCTTGTCTCAAACCATAAAGAGCTTTCTTTAGTTTAAAAACATGATTTGGAAAATTTTCATTTATGAAGCCCGGAGGTTGAGAAACGTAAACTTCCTCAACGACATCTCCATTTAAAAATGCACTTTTAACATCCATTTGAAATAACTTAAAATTTTTATGGCATGTATAAGACAATAAAAGTCTAATTGATTCTAATCTAGCTACCGGAGCGAAGGATTCTTCGAAATCGATACCTTCCTCTTGGCGATAGCCTTGAGCAACTAACCGAGCTTTGTTCCGGATGACGACTTGATTTTCGTTGGATTTGTTCTTGAATATCCACTTTGTCCCTATGACGGTGTGGTTCTTCGATGGCAAAGGAACAAGCTCCCATACCTCATTCCTCTCGAATTGAATGAGTTCCTCCTCCATGGCAAGGATCCAAGCATTATCTTCGCACGCTTCACCTATATTCTTTGGCTCTATTGATGAGACAAAGGCACTATTGGCGAAGTGGTGGACTTGCGATCTCGTCTTGACACTATCATGAATATTGCCAATGACTTGCTCATGGGGATGGTCGCGGACGGTATGAAGCCGCTTGGGAATACCTTGATCACTAGGCACATTCTCAACAATGTCATTAGTCGGGTTAGTCTCAATAGAATCAATTGAATCAATAGACTTAGAATTTTCAAACGAATCACATAAAACATCCATAGAATCATTATCATTTGAAATTCTAGAAGTAGTAAAATTCTCATTAAAAGAGACATGAAGTGATTCCTCGATCGTAGAGGATCTTTTGTTGTATATCCAGTAGGCTTTGCTACGTGAGGAATACCCAACAAATATCCCCTCATCCGATCTCGGATCAAACTTGTCCAAATTATCATATGTGTTTTTAATAAAACATTTTGCGCCGAAAACACGAAAATGTTTAACTTGAGGCAATCTACCAAACAACAATTCATAGCAGGTTTGTTTGGTGCCGGGCCTCAAAAGTATTCTATTAAACACATAGCAAGCGGTGTGTACCGCTTCCGCCCAAAATTGATAACCAAGTTGACTATCTTCGAGCATAGTGCGAGCACACTCCACAAGCGTTCTATTCTTCCTCTCAACAACACCATTTTGAGGAGGTGCGCGAGGGAAAGAAAACGTGTGAGTAATTCCAAGATCATCACAAAAATTTGAGAAAGACTCATTCTCAAATTCACCCCCATGATCACTACGAATAGTGACAATGGTGGTTCCGATGAGATTTTGTACTTTCTTCACAAATATTGTGAAGTTTTCAAAAGCTTCATTTTTATTACATAAGAAAAATACCCATGTAAATCTTGAATAATCATCAACGATGACTAGTCCATATCTTGCATTTCCTAAGGAAGCAACTCTAGTTGGCCCAAATAAATCTAGATGTAATAGCTCTAGTGGCCGTTTCGTAGAAATGCTTTTCTTAGGTTTAAATGAAGATTTAGGAAGCTTGCCACGTTGACAAGAATCACAAAAACTTTTCTTTTCAAAAACGAGTTTCGGAAAACCTTTAATGGAATTTAATTTCGAAAGCTTATAAAGTGTTCCAAAGTTCACATGTCCAAAGCGTCGATGCCATAAGTGTTGTTCACTTGTGTTGGCAACGAGACATTGTTCATATGACTTAGGAAGATCCAAAATATAAATATCTTTATGGCGTGTGCCGGAAAATAATAATTTATTATTATCATTTGAAATATGACACAATCCTTTCGCAAAGCTAACTTTGTAACCTTTGTCACAAAGTTGACTTATTGAAATAAGATTATGATTTAAACCATCAACTAGATAAACATCACTAATTAAGGGTTTAGAAGGGTTACCCACTTTACCAATACCGACGATTGTTCCGCTCTCATTGCCTCCAAATACGACGCGATTTCCATTTGCAATGGGAACCACTCCGGAGAGCAATTGAGCGTCACCCGTCATGTGTTTTGAACACCCGCTATCGAGTATCCAATTCCCTTTGGAGCTAAATTTAAATTTGTTGCTCCTTTTCTTTTTCTTTTCCTTGAGTACCTAAAGATAGAAACATTCATATCATGGTACCCAAGGTCATTGGGTCCTCAAAGGTTAGACCTTTGGAAGCCAAGTCCAATTGGACTTAGACTTCCCCACATAATTTCTACTATGCACAACATCCGAAAAATAAGCATTCATATATACTTGTTTTTCATCCATGCTTGTGTCCTTTGGGCTCCAAATAGTGAAAATTTTGGGAGCCATCATCCTATTGGGTGCATGCATGCGTTGTTGGTTTCTACGTGATGCATGTCGTGGATAGGCATAAGGAACATGATGGAATGGTGCACGACGAGAATTATTCATATGATGAGGTGGGTGAACATATGCATGTGTGGGAACACGTGCGTGAGGGTGTCTCACATGGTGTGCACGTGCCCGAGAATGTGTTGCATAAAAATCATCATATGTGTGAGATGGTGGAGTAGGAAGTGTGTTCCTACGTGGCATGGTATTGGTGTACATATAAGCATGCCCCTTCTTTGGAGGTCCACCCGAAGTGGGTTTCTTTCCAAAAGAGGGTGTGGACGAGGTGGAAGCACCATTGGTAGATGAACTACCAATAGAGTGTTTGCTACCACTCGTAGAGTCACCGGAAGTTGGCCTAACAAAAGTAGTGGCCGCTTTGGATGGACATCCCATCGTATACCCCAAACCAATGTGGTGATTGGCCGGAAGTAAGTCACTTAGGATTTTATCCAAATGGTCCTTACCCTTATTGAATCTATTGATTCGGCCTAATGTGTTCTCATATTTCTCTTTGAGAGAACGCATAGAAGTATCTAATGTGGATACTTGCGATGTGAGCACATAAACACGAGATTTAAGATTCTCGTTCTCAATACTCAAAGTCGAGTTTTGAGAAGTTAAATCCGCTATCCTATGTTCTTCCGGATCATCAATGCTAACATGTTCAAGTTTAGATTTGAGATTAACAATCTCATTTCTTAACTCTTCAACAACGGTGTCGTTGTTGGTGATGATAGTCTTAGGCGAGGTTTGAATGCTAGCTAGGTCATCTTTTACTTTAGTATATCTATTTACTAACTTAGTGTATTTAGACCATAAATGAGAGTTAGCATCCCTAAGATCATCCATAGTTACCTCATCGCCTTCGTCGTCGCTATCATCGGAGGAGGAAGATCCTTGATCATGCTCCTCTCTTGCCATGAAGCACATGTGCGCTTGCTCCACTTTCTCATCGTCCGACTCTCCGCTTGAGGAATCCTCGGAGTCGGTGAATGTTGTTCCGACAAGTCCCTTTTTGTACCCCTTTTTGTACTTCTTTGACTTGTCGAACTTCGGCGCCTTCCACTTCTCCTTTTGCTTGTTTTGAGGACAATCCGCTTTGATGTGTCCTGGCTTATTGCATTTAAAGCACAAAGGTGGAGAGGCGTTAGTAGAAGTAAACTTAGATTTTTGTTTGAAGTTACCCTTTCGGAAGAAGCGATTGAACTTCTTTGCCATGAGTGCAACGGATTCCATGTCCATTTCTTCTTCCGAGTCCTCATCATCGGTAGAGGTGGATGAAGCCGCCTTGAATGCAATCGCCTTTTTCTTAGGCGCGTCTTGGTTCAAATAGGACTTCATCTTTTCTTGTAGCTTCACCTTGCTATCTTTGCGTACCTCGTATGACATCAAAGTACCCATTAATTGAACTACGGTATATTTATTCATGTCATTACCTTCCTCGATGGCGAAGGTACGTTTCTCCCAAGAAGAAGGAAGTCCTTCGATAAGCTTTGAGCACTTCTCCTTTTGAGTGTAGGACTTGCCGAGGGCCTCTAACTCGTTTATTATGTCAACGAAGCGAGCGTAATATTCCTTCATCTTCTCGCCCTGTTGCATATGAAACATTTCGTAATCTTTGTTTACGACTACGAGTTTAGAGTCTCTTACCCTACTCGTCCCTTCATGAAGAATGAGGAGGGAGTTCCAAATTTGATATGCACTCTTACATGTGCATATCTTATTGAAGTCCTCGGGCTCCAATGCGCATTGCAAGGCGTTCATTGCCTTGGCATTGCTTACCTCCGCGGCGACCTCCGCGGTAGTCCATTTCTCAAAGTCTTCTTCTTCGGGCTCGATGTATTCCTTCATTGTAGTCCTCCATAAAGATGCACTCCGGAGGAAGGTTTCCATCCGGCATTTCCAGTACCCGTAGTTGGTACCGTTGAAGAATGGAGGCCTCGTAGAGGAATGTCCTTCCATCACCGAAGATGCTCCTTCACGGTTCCTGAAGGTGTCATAGTTGGAAGGTGGACGCACGGTCTTGTTGTCGTTGGCAGACATAGCTAAGTATCTGGCTCTGATACCAAATGTAATGCCCTACAAGCTACTGCACAAGTACTAGAGGGGGGGGGGGGTGAATAGTACTTTAAAAATAACAAGGAGTATAATTCCAAATTAAATTGCAAACAACTACCAAATCAATTTGCGGAAGCTTAAATTGAATGACAACAACAAAATTAACAATGCTAACAAGAGATGTTAATGGGTTCGGATCCACCCAAGTCTCCCCGACTTGTTCCCGGTGATCCTACGTCCCAACCACCCGGATCCCCTCCGGATACTTAGGTTAGAAACCCTAACCCAAGATTTCCACTATGAATATCTTGTGAAAAACCTTCACAAGATCAAATCATACATGCAATGGCAATAGTGAATCCCACAACCCGGGATCACAACCTTCTCTCACAACCGAGAGAACCAATAAGCAATATAAAAGAGTTTATATGAAATAAACAAACTTACCACAAAATCCTATACCTTGAGTTTTTCTTACCCAATAGGTGAAATGAAGGATTTGAGGAAGATGAAGTCACCAAGACCTAGCACCAAGGAAATGACCAGCAAACGGTGCCTAGGAATGATTTGGAGACTTGATTCAAGCTAGGGCTTGAAGGGCTCACCAAGAACAAGCTTCTCTCAAGATGGATTCTAGATCTAGAATAGTGAGAGAATGGGTTTCTTGTGAGGAAGAGAGCTTTGGAAAAGAGTGAGAATGGCTATCTCTTTTGATCTCAATGAATCTCTTAATGGCAGCTCTAACCTAGATAGAAATGACCTAGGTTCGTATTTATAGGGTCCCATAAAAACAAGTTAGGTCAATTTCCAACGGATAGAAATCTGAGACAATTAGTCGGTCAAAGAACAACCACTGACCGACTAGTTCATCAACTAGTCGGTCAGTCAATCAACATGGACCGACTAAGTGAAGAACTGAGAAGAGATAGAATTTCAGACCTAGAAATCTAGTCGGTCCAAGAAGACTTTCTGACCGACTAGTTTCACAACTAGTCGGTCAGTCAGTGAACGTAGACCGACTAAGAGGCAAAGTGAAATAGTCTGAATACAAATTGACTTAGTCGGTCCAAGAACAAAAGTTGACCGACTAGATTGTCAACTAGTCGGTCACCAAACGTTCTTAGACCGACTAACGATAAACAGTAGCTTAGGAGAAATTTAGTATGAACAGTAAGTCACAACTAGTCGGTCAAAGAAGCATCACTGACCGACTAGTTCACAAACTAGTCGGTCGGTGAGTCAACGTAGACCGACTAACCGTAAACAGTAAAGTCCAAGAAATTAAGGAATCAAACTAGTCGGTCCAAGAAGAGTTGCTGACCGACTAGATCACCATCTAGTCGGTCAGTACTCCTTCTTGTACCAACTAATATGCACATACAAGTCCGAATCGAAGCGCGACGCTTCGAGGAAGTTAGAATGAACTTGTACTAAGATCCTAGAGCTACGACATGAGCGTTATGAAGATAGAAACGTAAGATATACTCAAGGCTTAACATTCTACTGATCGAAGCCAAAAAGACTATAAATAAACCTTAATAAACGGTCTTCGAGAGCTTCGATTGATTCTTCATAACTTCCAAAACGGCGCAAGAGCTTCAACGAAGCTTTAGGCATGAATACGAGCTTTGGGAAGTGTTGAGATGTCGCTTTAATTGTTCTCGTGAATTTGGCGACGATCTCCAATTCTGCGCTCACAAATTGTTAGTTCATGGATTATTTATGTTTGCTCATCATCAAAACCAAATCCGGGGAGTCCAATATTCAACAGAGTCTTCATTTGAGGGAAGGGTGCGAGCCCGTAGCTCGGCCCTAGCCCTTCTTCAGTTTGGGTGGCGAAGCTCCGTAAGCTTGCCCCGGAGTTTGAGAGTGTTCGAGGAGAACTGAAATTTTCATGTGGAGACGACAAAATTTGAAATTATGCGGGAAAGGAAGATAATTTTATTAAAACTAACAAAGTTATTGATAGTATTTTAGCAAGCGTTTTGCATTCCACGGGTGGGCTAGCTCGTCACCGTCCGTGGTTGCCAGGATGTAAGTGGTCGGCCCAACGATGTCGATGTCTCATAGGGGTTCCTACTTTACTGCGAGAGTCCCTCGGCGAGCGATCTCCGATTTGAAGGTTGCGTCCCTGAGGACTAGGTCGTCGATCCTGAAGCTCAGCTTCTTCACCCAGGAGTTGTAATGTCGAGCCATCATCTGGCTATTCCTGACGAGATTTGTCAGAGCTTGGTCTCTTACTTCGTCGATGAGCTCGAGGTTGAGGTCAAGGCCCTCCGTGTTGACGTACTCATCGAAGTACCTGAGACAAAGTGTCTCATCTCCTACTTCCACAGGGATGATCGCTTCCTCCCCAAATGCAAGCATAAACGGGCTCTCCCCGGTCGACGCCTTGTAGGTCATGCGGTACGACCAACGGATGCCCGGTAACTCGTCCACCCAAGATCCAAGTGTGTCGCCGACCTTCTTCTTCAGTGGGCCCAATATTTACTTGTTTGCTACCTCTGCCATCCTATTGCACTACGGATGCACCATGGAAGCGAAGTGGATCTTGATCCCCCAATCCGAACAGAAGCTCCGTAAGCCTGCGCAGTCGAACTGCCTCCCATTGCCTGTCATTATAGAGCGAGGTACCTCAAAGCGACATATGATGGACTTCCAAATGAAGTTCTTCATATCCTTCCGTGTGATGTGCGCCAACGGTTCAGCTTCGATCCACTTGGTCGACGACGACGACGAGATATTTCCTCCCTCCTGACGCCTTCGGGAAAGATCCGAAGATGTAGAGGCCCCATTTGGAGAATGGGATCGGACTGAGGATGGGGACCAGGTCGACCGGCAGAGCAGTGGTGCGTCTGCAGAATTTCTGGCATTCTCCACACTTCTGGACATACTGAGATGCGTCGCAATCATCGTCGGCCAGTAATACACTTGACGCACCACTTTGTGGGCGATGGTGTGCCTACCATAATGGTTTTTGCAGAGGCCTTCATGCACCTTGCGGATGACTTGTTCGGCCTGGTCCGGCCCCAGACACTTTAGGTAAGGCAAGATGTCGAACCTTGCGTGGCACTTGCGGTAAAGCACACCGTTGAAGATTATGAACAACCTGGCTCGCCTTTCAATCTTCTTCGCTTCGAGTCGATCCTCGAGCAGGGCCCCCGTCTCCAGGTAGGTCATTAATGGGCTCATCCAGGTCGTCGTCTGGCTGACACACATTAGCTCGCCCTCGTCAATGGTAGGTGTCAGCAGGTTCTCGACGTATATGGCCTTTCCAATCTCGGCCGGGAAAGAGGAGGCCAGCTTCGATAGGGCGTCGGCTCGGAGGTTGTTGGAATGAGGTAGATGTTGGACTTCTGCCTTCTTAAACCTCTGAAGCTCGGCCTGAGCGTGTTTTAGGTAACGCTTCATCATCTCCACTCGGGCCTCAAAACTCCCCTGGATTTGTTGGACGACAAGCATCGAGTCGTTCAGTAGCAACACATTTGTTGCCCCATCGATCATCATAGATTTGACCCGTCGACAACGGCTTCGTACTCTGCCATGTTGTTTGCCACTGAAAAGATGAAGTAGAGTGCATACTCCAATAGGCATACATCAGGAGTTTGGATGACGATGCCCGCTCCACTTTTGGACCCCGTAACCGAGCCGTCGACGTGGATGAGCCATAGTTCGCCATCTCCTCCCTGAGCGGATGTTGTGGGTGCATCGACTTCTAGCTGTATTTGCTATGCTATGGTCGATTGAGCACCTGGCAGGCCCTTGGGAGGTTATTCAATGGTGCACTCCACAACGAAGTCCATCAGCACTTGGCCCTTGATCGTCATCCAGGCTCGGTAGATGATGTCGAACTCACTGAGCTCGACGCTCCAATTCAGCATTCTCCTCGATCTCTCCAATCTCTTCAAGTTCTTCTCAAGGGGGAGATTGGCATGTACGACGAAAGTGTGAGCTTGGAAGTACGACCGGAGCTTCCTAGCTGTTGTGACCAGGCAGTAAGTGACATTCTCTATGGGGCTGTAACGGGTCTCCGCATCTCGGAGCACCTGGCTCGCATAGTAGATAGGCCGATGCACCCCCATCTCTTCTTGACCAGTGCCGAGCTGACAACATCTTCATTGGCGGAGAGATATAAGCCTAGCTGCTCTCCCTCCTCTGGCTTCGCGAGCACCGGCGGGCTTTGCAAGTAGGCCCGCAGCTCTACGAATGCTTGTGCACAAGAGTCGTCCCATTTGATCACCTTCCTGTCATCCTTCTTTGCTACGAGAGCCCGCCACAAGACTCTGAAAAATGGGAACGATCTCTCTGCGGATTTCAACAGAAACCTCCCCAGCGCAGCGACCCTTCCATTCTGCCTCTGCAGGTCTCGAATGGTTCGAGGCTTTGCCATATTGATGAGGGCCGATATCTTGTCCGGGTTCGCCTCAATTCCTCTCTTCGTAATCATGAAGCCTAGGAACTTTCCAGATTGCACACCAAAGATGCATTTCCAGGGTTGAGCCTTAGGTTGTAGCGACGCACCTTCTGGAAAGTCTCCTACAGGTCAGCGAGGTGGTCGGGGGCCTCCTTGCTTTTGACCAACATATCGTCGATGTAGACTTCAAGATTTCACCCGATCTGAGAGCTGAAGATCTTGTCTACCATCCACTGATAGATTGCTTCGGCATTCTTCAACCCGAACGGCATCATTGTGTAGCAGAAGGTGCCCTTGTCGGTGATGAAGGACGTCTTCTCCTCGTCGACCTCTGCCTTTGGAATTTGATTGTAGCCCGAGAATGCATCCATGAAGCTCAGCAGTTCGTAACCCGATGCCTGATCGACCAAGTGGTCAATCCTTGGCAATGGGAAGCTGTCCTTTGGACAAACCTTATTAAGGTCGGTGAAGTCGACGCACATGCGCCACTTCCCGTTGGCCTTCTTCACCATGACGACGTTGGCGAGCCACTCCAGGTAGCTCATCGGCCTGATAAACTTGGCCTTGAGGAGCCGCTCCACCTTCTCTTTCACCACCCTCATCTTCTCCCCTCCGGAGCTTCTCTTCTTCTGCCTGATCGGACGAGCTTCTGGGTCCGCGTTCAGCTTGTGGGCAATCACCACAGGATCGACTCTGGGCGTATCCAAGGGTGACCATGCGAAGATGTCTGCATTCTCTCTGAGGAGATTGATTAGTCTCGTCCTTAGAGTGGTCGGGAGCTTCGTGCCGATGGAGATAGTCTTGCCCTCCTCCGCAGACACGGCCACTTCTTCGATTTCCTCCGCCGGGGTTGGTCGCTGGTCGCAGTAATCCTCCTGCTCATCAGGAGATCGACTGTCAAGGTCTGTTCCGGTGCCTTATGCTTGGTGGACCTGATATAGCAACTCTGAGACAGCTTTTGGCTCCCCCGTACTTGCCCCACCCCCACGGAGTCTTAAATTTCACCATTTGATGTAGCAGGCTGGGGAGAGCTTCAACAGTGGTCATGTAGGGTCACCCAATGATTCTGTTGTACACCGACGCAACGTCGATGACAACAAACATTGTCATGCGGGTGACGACCCTCGGGTCCTCCCCCAGAGACATGGGCATGGTGATCACCCTGACAATAGAGATTGAGTGGCGGGGGAAGCCGACAATCGGGCCCATGCAAGGTCTCAGGTCTGCCTGCTTTAGCCCCATCTTCTTGACCGTTGACATTAACAAGATGTTGCAGGAGCTCCCCGTGTCGATCAGGAGGCGGCTGACGATGGCCATCCTGATCTGAGCTTCGATGACGATGGCTTCATCATGCAGCAGCTCGACCCCCATCCAGGTCATCGTCTGTGAAAGTGATGGGCAGTCGAGCTACTCTTTTTCTCTTCACTCCAGCGCCAAGGTCCGTCGCCATCACCTGTCAAACGTGCGCCTTCCTGGCTGATGATGACGTGCCTCTTGAGGACGGCCCACCGATATCACATCTATGTGCATGGCCGACCTCGATGGGCGAGGTGTTTCATGCTCATCGTTCGGGGTGGGTCTGGCCTCCGTGCTCCCAGCAGAGCTCTCTCTTCTCCGACGGGCCTTCTCCCTTCAATGTAGGCTCAGAGGTGGCCTGCTTGGGTCAGCCGCTCTATCTCCCTTTTCAGTGTGAAGCAATTGTCGGTATCGTGACTGTGATATTGATGATGCCGACAATACTTCTGTAGATCCCACTTAGCTGGGTCCAACCTCAACTCCTGAGGCGGGTCATGTAGCAGTCCTGCCCACGTCGCGACGGCTAACACCTCGATCATCGGGTGTTGAGCTACGTGTACTGGGTCCGCTATAGTCTCTTTGACATTTAGACCACCCGAGCAGGCTCTCTGGCGGCAGTAAACTCCCGAACCAGGTCGAGGTGATCTTGCGGATGACGCACTTCCAGATCGCATCTCTGCTGGGCCGGCTGGTCACGACCCCTAGGCCTGTCCTCCTGCCTCGGCCGGAAGCTGGGCCGATGCTCGTTGCGGGGCGCCTCCATCCTGGCGGCTCCTTTCCCCGTCCCCAGGGCTTTCTTGCTCAGCATGTACCTCTCCGCCTGAACGACAAGCGCGTCAAAGTCAGCAGGCGGGTCTCTGAGGAGGGATTTGTGGAGGCTTCGTCTAGTCAATCCCTTCTTGAAGGCTGCCATGACTAGCTCGTCCCCACAGGCCACCACACCAAGCTTCTAATCTTGGAAGCGGTGTAAGAACTTCCGAATCGTCTCCCCCTCCTTTTGGACAATCGTGAACAGATAGTCTGTGGGCTTCCTCCTCTGCCGCCCTGCCCAAAATTACTGGCAGAATTTATGGGACAATTCGCCAAAGCATTCAATGGTTTGGGCGGACAGACTGTTGTACCACTCCAGGGCCAAGCCGTTCAGACTATTCATAAAGCCTCGGCACAGGATCATGTCATCTACACCCTGCATCTCTATGGCTCCCCTATATTTCCGCACTTGCGCGAGGGGGTCGCCCGCACCACTATAGGTTTCCAGTCGGGGGAGCTTGAACCTCGTGGGGTTCGAGGATGAAGTCATCCATCTAGCCAATGGGGTGGCTTCCTCCGGGTAGTGGGGATGCTCAGGCATCCTTCGGACATCGCGATACCAGTCTCGGCCTTCACGCTGACCTCCGAACCTGGTTGTCGAGATGCCTGGGTGCTCTGGGGCACGCCCTCTCCATCTTTCGAGGGATCTGCTCCGATCGCAGCTTCGTCCACGACGATCTTTGTGCTCAGGTGAATAGCGTGGCTGTCAGATTGGGCTCCTTATGAGCGGTGGGGACCCCGTCGAGGGCAGACAATGCACGTCCCTGTGACATTGGCCCGAGGTCGACATCTCCGGGACCTCGCGGTTCCCCCTCTAGAGCCTTTCACGCTCGGCGATGATGAAGCAGAGTTGTCGACAAGCGTCCTCCTCTACGAGACGTGCTTCTTCGTCGAGGCAGGCTTGATGGGCGGCATCTGCCTCGTCCTCTTGGCGTCTTTTGTCAACAACAGCTTCTTCGTTGCGTCTCCGCTGCTGCACGGCCTCCATTTCCTCGTTGAGGAGCTTTTGCTGGGCAGCTATCTCCTCGACGGGCCCTCTTCGCCCCGCTTCTTCTTCGAACTCAGGTCGAAGATTTTGGCTCAAGTTCGGGGGCTCAGAGGGACCTGGTTGTGCCTTAGCTTTGACTGCCTCGAAGTCTTTCATCATCTTGGTGAAAGCCTCGAAGCTTTGTTGGAGAGCACGGGCTGATGCCTGAACGTTCTCAACCATCCCCTCGGGCGGTGGGCCCATTGAGGGAGTCCTATGGTGATATTGCGACTCATCTCCATGTAGGCCATGTGGGCATTGCCATGGTCGGGACTTCGGTTGATGGGTATGGAATTAGATATGGGTGTGACCCTTCGTTCCCACAGATGGCGTCAATTGTTGCAGTGTAAGATCTGTGTACAATGAATTTGTATTAAGGGGAACAAAGGGCATGTTGGCTTTGAGTTAGATGAGGAGTAGGTAAGCCTTTTACAGGTAATGAGGGGGTTGAGAGGCTGGGCTCCATTCGTAGGTCGATCTCTAGGACGATCCTACAAGCCCACCGATGGCTCACCGTTCACCACGAGTAAGACGTCGATTGCACGTTGCTGGGAAGGAGACGACCTGCGCACTGAGCAGCTCGTCAGAAAGGTCGGGTTAGGTTCCAACCCGTAGCCTCTCCGATGCCTAAGTTAGTATTAGGGCTTGGAAAATGGGGGCTAGACACATAGGTCGAGCTAAGAGCAGGTCGATCTAGCGTGGCAAGTTATAGTGGATGAACAAAGATGTGGATGACCTTTGCTCTTGTGTATGAGAGTAAGAGTTTGAGAATAAATTTACCAACCCTACTTTCGATGGAGGTAAAGGGGTATTTATAGCTGATAGACACGGTTAGGTGTAGCTGACCTGGCTTGCTGAGCTGGCCCATCAGTCAGTGGAAGCTTCAGCCGAGGATGTTAGAGCTGTGCGTATCGGCCATGCTTTTGTCAGACGGTGCAATGGCCAGGGGTGCTTTGTCAGAGTGTTAGAGCCAAAAGCACCAACGGTCGTGGGGTTCAGCGGTCAGGTGGTGCTTTGTCAGGCTGTCGAACGGCAGAAGTGTCAGTGGTGTCCTTATACAAGGTTGTTTGTCGTGACCGATAGGCCAAAGGGTCATCGAGGTGGGTCCGTGGTGCGGGACCGCACCTGAATCACTTGGTCGATCTCGGTAAATGACGGGCAACCCAGTTGTTCACCTGGCGATCTTGGAGGGAAGCGACACCCAACTGGCGAGGTTTGAGGCGAAGTGCACCCTTCCTACTAGTCGAGGCAGACTTCAGGATTGATAGCCGAGTTTCAAGAAGTCTTGGATCTTGATGTCCTGGAAAAAATTAGAACAAATTAATAACTTGATCTGTCCTGGAACAAATTATTAAATTTTTAAGATGAAAAATTTAAATAAATGAAAAGGTCTCAAATATTTTCAGTTTAAATATAATATTCTACAAAAGTTAAAATATCAACCTAATATACTCTCCAATTTTATCCCCATTATATTTGAGAACTCATACTTTTTTAAGGTCTTTGAACTCTTCCAATTTGACATGCAAAACTCTAAAATGTGATTTCTAACATATCAAACTTGGATGTTTTGAGTTAAGAAATATTGAAGTTATATTGAGATGCTTTCTTTTACAGTTTGAGATGCTTTCTTTTCCAGTTTGAATAGCATTTTAAGTCTAGAGGCATTTATTTACAAAGAAACAAGTTAATAATCATTCATATAATCAATGAACAAGAAAATTTCATGAAGAATAGTAATTCTGACAAAAAAAGAATAGTAATCACTCAATTACCTTGATACATGCTCATTCATGAAAAATAGTAATCTTGACAAAAAATTCTGTTGGAAGAAGTATTTAGTTTTGTTATGTGACAAAGATTGTTGGAAAAAGTATTTATGATTTGTGATTTGTGTATGTGCTCATTTTTACTTGCAATGGAATCCAATTCAAACTCTTTACACCTAATCTCTATTGTTGGTGTAATCTTCTGATAAAACTAATCTCTCATTGTTAATAAGCAAATGTTTTATGAAGCCGCGTTCTTGCATGAGTGCATCCATTTATATGAAATGGACTATTACCAAAGATGTAACAGATGTGTGTCGAATTTCATATAGGTGCATAATATTCATCGAATCTTCTCAGAATATGATATGGATGCATTGATGATGATTCTGTTTATTTCTCCTTTTCATTGTGAGGAAACCTTTTCTTTTGTCAAATGATGGCGTTTGAGACAAAGAAACCTTTTCTTTTATCAAATGCTGGCGTTTGAGACTCATCATTGGCCAGGATTCAGAATATGATCGTTAATTAATCCTCTGTTGTTTTGTTGTTTTGCTTCCAAGATGTTGATTAGTTTGTTGGAAATGTTCATTCATTCCCGGTAGTATAATTATGAAATGTGAAATGTTCATTCCTTCAGTTAGCTGGAAATGTTCATTCATCCTAGATGTCCACCAGCATGTTCATTATATTAACATCGTTGATTAATACTCAACATGTTCATCCATTCAGTTAGTATACTCAACATCGTTAATTAATACTCATCATGCTCATTCATATTTAAGCTATCTGTAAATGTGAAATGTGAAATAAACAACATGAGCTTTCAAAAAGTAAAAACATACTCATAACTGGAAATGTGAAAGCACATGCTGATATTCTCACATCATGATCAATACCCTATTTGATTAAAAACATGTACAATTAACAGATAATTTGTTAATTATGTTCCCATATAATGATGGAGAAGCAAAAATATTTTGGCTAATAGGAAGAGTAAAAGGAAGAGAAACATACTTGAAATATGTTACGAAAAGGAGAAGAAAAAAAGATAAGCCATAAGTATACTAGCCATTCTTAAGGTGTTTACTTCCAAGGGGTTATAAGAGAGATATTGTTAGAGTTTTTTGGTATTTTATTTTACCATTGTCATATATGTACATATCAATCAAACTAATAGACAATAATATCATGAATTATGGGTATTCACTGAACTATTTGGATTATTAGCTCATATTGTTTACATCATCAAGAATCGGATGAACTGATGCTTTTTCATGCAAGAGTGAATGTGTCACTCTTTTTAACTTTTTTAGGAGGAACTAAATCTGGAGGTAATCAAACTTTTGGATGGAACTTTTGGGGGAACTAAATCTGGTTGGAATTAATTTTTGGGGTGGACTAAATTTTTTGAGGGGAACTAAATTTTCTTTGGAAACTTAATTTTAAGGGAAACTAAAATTTTTGGAAAGGGAAATTTAGCAGGTAAAACCCTAAAATTTTGGAGCAGAACTAAATTTGGAGTGTGCTAAATTTTGGGAGGAAAAAAGATTTTTGGGAGGAACTAAATTCCTTGGAATGCGTTAAATTTCGGGGGAACTAAGATTTTGAGGGGGGAATATCTTAAATGAACCGTGCCCACGGGCACGGGTTATTCGCTAGATGTATGTATGTATGTATGTATGTATGTATGTATGTATGTATGTATGTGTGTGTCTATATATATATATATATATATATATATATATATATATATATATATATATATATATATATATATGCATCTTATACATATGCATTTGCATTTCTTTTCTTTTCTTTTCACCCCACCCATCCCATCCTTAGCATCATTCTCCATCTTTACGCGCGTGTTGTCAGCAGTGAGGACACTATGGCGTTTAGCTTGGGGGATGAGCGCTATCGCTTTTTAGTTATTCTTTTCCCTTATTCCCATTTTTAGTTATTCTTTTCCCTTATTCCCATATTTTACCCCACGTGCACAACTAGTTGTGCACGCTAACTTATAATAGTCCTCTCTAACGTATTTTAATATTGCACACAATGCATTATAATTTAGCATGTTGTGCACGCTGACTATAACCCTCCTTGTTTTAGAGGTTGGCAACTATAGGTTCTTTGTTATAGTTGTTGAGCACACTCAAGCTATGTCATAGATACTTTATGGAAACCAACTTCTCAATGCATGAGATGTAGTCTAGACTTAACCCAAACCGTCGTGTCGTGCCCATACACCAAGTGTCGGCGTAAGTTAGGCTAGGCACGAAAACAAGGATGCGACTATACTAGTCATTGTGATTTGGATGAGCACACTCATGATCATAAGTGGCTCGGGGTAAAAACCAATAAGGGAATCATATATGACATGATTGCTGAAGAGTCATCTACCAATCGCAGAGTCAAGCAATTTGTTGAGCACACTCAAGGTTGTGAGGCTCAGGGTGGTTGGATCTCTTGCCCATTAAATTTAATTTTTAATTCAATCGTTCATTAGTATGGCTAAAATGATCGCAAAAATAGTGGGAGGATATAGTTAGATAAAATCCATTCTATCTATATTTAAAATTGAAAATATGCTAAACCAGGCTAGTTCTATGTTTACCAATGGAATCAAAAACATAATATTCTAAGAGAATAAGTTAACTGGTCCAAATGATTAGCTAATTTAATATCAACTCAAATTTTAATTGATAGACTAAACTATGTTCACATTGACATTAAAATGACCTTCTTAGCACATGTTTAAGGACAATGATTTTCTTAAGTTCTAGGTCCAACAAATAAATGCACGCTACCTGTCACTTGCCTCCATGAGGGGCAGCTTGAACATACTGATGTTCAAAGCATGTTTGGCCATACAATTTGTTGAGTCACCTCAAGGTTGCATGGAAAACAGTTTCGATCTGTAAAGTTCGAAACTTCGATCAAATTGTTTGAATCAAAGATGAGTGCATGAGCGGGGCAAGACTATGTATCCCAACCGGATCTTGAGACGACCAACTTGTTGAGCACACTCAAGGTTGCAAAGCTCAAGCATTTGGATACATGAGATGTTTGCACGAAAATTATTTTTGTTGAGACGCTTAATATCTAAATGAGATTTAGAAAAGCAAGAAGGCATTAAGGAAAGTCAACTGAGAAAGAAAATTTTATCTATCTATAGTAAAGGCAAAAGTAGGAGAAATTGAAAATGTGACCTATTTGATATCACGACTTCAGGATAATCGTAATACAAAATAGATTGACGTGTTGGAAAAGGGAGCAATTGTTGTTTCTTGGACTATAAAGGACGTCTAACATTTTTGGCGAATGTCGTCACCTTACTTCTGAAGCATTGAGTAATTTGTATAACGATAATTTATTAAGTGTTAATACATGAATACACAAAATATTAACAAAACTTATACGGCTAAACAGACTAGGCCATACCAAAGAGATTAAGCTTCACATGTCACATAAAGAGGGGTCTGACCTCTCCTATTATAAAGTTAATATACACTTGTGAATCTTGTCTCAAAGGTATGATGGCCGAAATTCCATTTGTAAGACAGTGGGAGAATGAGTTGATGAACTCGTCAGTCTAGTACATATGGTTGTATCCAGACCCAAGTCTAAATTAGCCAGGATAAGTTATTATTATTTTATTACGACACGTGTTTTTGCTGAAACACAAGTCTGCTAAAATAGATAACACAATAACAGAAGTATGTGAACTGCTTCGATCAGATTGAAGAGTCGAATACCTAGCTGTATAAATCTTGCGTAATTAAAAGAAAATGTAATTTTCACTCAGGTCAAGTCTATTAACACATCGGTGTATTAGAGAGCATGAATCGTACTCTGTTAGACTTAGTGCAAAACATGGCTAATGACTCTGAGTTACATTCCTCGTTCTGGGTTAAAACCTAGATAATAATGCCTAAGTAATTGATAAGTTTATGTTAGAACCTTATAAATATAATATTCCTCAAATTAATCATTAGGAAGTCACAAGGTTACTCGAGTCGTGTGAGACGATAAGTCGAGTAAAACATCATAGTTGATGATGACTTAGTCAACTTACAGAATGGTAATTGTGTAAGGATCATGTCTATGGGGAAAACACTAGAAGGGGGGTTAAATAGTGTTTATGCAATTTAAAAAGATAGTTACACCAATTTAAATGCAATCCAACAAAATAATGCGGAATAGAAATTAAACCCAAAATGAAACACATGCAAACACAGAGATGTTTCAAGGGTTCGGATTACCCAAGTCATTTCCCGACTTGTTCCCGGTAATCCTACGTCCCTTCCACCCGGATACATACGGATACTCAAGTTAGAATCCTAACTTGAGGTTTCCTTAAAACCCACTTGTAGCAACCCTACAAGTGAAATCGAAGTACAATTGATTGACCTTGACTCCCACAACTTGGGAGCAAGCAAACCGCTCTCACAACCCGAGAGCAAATTCAAATAACGAAAGTTATGAAATTATTAAAGCAACACTTACAATCACATATGCCTTGAAATAGAACTTAAAGGAGTGGGGTGTTGTGTGTTGAATGCTCTATTGGAAGAGAGGAGAAAGCCCTTTCTCTTGACTGCACCAAATGCCTAGAAGATAACTCTTTGGTTCTAGGTTGGAGAGCAAGAGATCAAAGATTGGAATTCTTGGGGCTTTGGATTTGAGAACTTTAAAACTTTAGAATGAAAGCATGAGAGAAAACATGGAAGAATTGGTAACCTCTCATTGGAACAGTAGAAGGCCCTTATATAGGTTTCCAAATCCATAAAACAGTTTAGGCAAAAAAACCTTTAGGAATCCGTGAGAAAAATCTCAACGGATAGAATCTGTGCTCGTGACAGTCGACTGTTGAAGAAACCACAGTCGACTGTTGCACAGTCAGCAAGTGTAGGTGAGAATTTATAACGGTAACTTACCACGTGGACAGTCGACTGATGAAGCATAAACAGTCGACCGTTGAACCAACAGGCGACTGTAAATCCTTCTACAAGCGACTGGCCGAAAGATGGGTAAGTTAAAGAATTCTGAAAATCTTCTGGGACAGACGACTGATGAGGATAAAACAGTCGACTGTTAATCCTTATACAGACGACTGTCAAATACCCTGAGAATTTCCAGAGAGCTGAGTCAACAAATTGGCTCACAGACAGACGACTGTTGCAGCATAGACAGTCGACTGATCCAATGGACAGTCGACTGTATATTCAACATTAGTCGACTGGCCGTAAAAGACAGATCAACAAAGTTTGGGCAGAAGATAGACATGCGACTGATTTACAAAACACAGTCGACTGTCACTTGGACAGGCGCCTGTGAACCGTTCATCAGTAGCATGTGCGAAATAAGACAGAGAGGCCCAAAACTAAATTGTAAAAGTTTGTGCATAACAGGCGACTGTAGAACAAAAGACAGTCGACTGTTTTTGAGACAGACGACTGTAAAGCGTTCAGCAGTCGATTGTTATAAACAATCCAAGCACAATCACTAAAGAAATGAATTGGAGTCTAAGGACGAATGATCTAATGATGTCCTAAGACTGAATTGAAGATGTGTGTGAGTGCTCCATCAATGTTATACTTCTAAGCTGCATACTAGAAGAGATAAAAGAAATTTACATTGACGAATTCTCTCTTCTAACCATCGTATGAGCTTGAATTCTTCATGGAGCTTCAATCATCATCTACGATCATCCAATCCATGTCATCTGCCTTCAATGATCTTTGAGAGTCATCCATTACAACTAGATCTTCATATAATGCTTAGGCAATGGATTAACGGCAAAATAGGGGATTAGTCACAAGTATTTATGTTTGCTCATCATTAACACCAAGTAGGGAGAAGTCCAATACTCAACATTCTCCCCCTTTTTGATGATGACAAACAAACATAAACAAAAAGATAAATAATTATACGTAATGAAAACTTACTCCCCCTATATAGATGGCAATAAAGTTAGTCAATAAATATTAGGGCATCTATATATCAATTGAAGCAAATGAGTAAGTTACGCGTGAATTTAATTCAAGAAATCTGGGAATTAAAATCCCTATTTATTGTAATCTTACTCCCCCTGAATCTAAGGCAACTTCAATCTTAGATTCAAAGTGTTAGCACATACTTAGCACATTCATTATGATTCTTGTATGTTTATTTCTCTCCTCCTATGGCATTATCCAAAAAGGTGGGAGTAAATAACAACAACAATAATCGTGCTAAATACGAACTAACAACAATCAAGGAGTATAAAGATATATAGAATCAAAACTCATAAAATCACATCATATACTTATGTGAATAGAGGAATTAAAGTCAAATATCAACATTTTAGATATACGAAACAAAAATAGTTTCAAAAATGCATCACATCAGAGATAGCATGAATAATACAATATCAAATACTATATTGTCTCAAAAACACATCAGGAGAGTATATATCATTCATGGAGACAATATCACAATCAGCACACAGATATGATTAACAATTATACATGGTGTGACACATAAGATTAAACAGCAACAATATATATATATATACACACACATATATATATACACATATACATACATATATATACATATACATATATATATACATATATACATATACATATATACATATATATATATATTCTATATTTGATGAAGATTTTGAATTTTGTCCCAGTAGGACAAGTGACTAGGACAAAGGGCTTATGACTAGGATAAATGCTTGATGACTAGGACTGGGATAAGTTTTGGGGGGAAATTTATGGGGAAGATTTGAATTTGGGGGGTTTAAATTTTGGTGGGAAACTTAAATTTTTGGGGAAACTTGAAATTTTAGTGGAAAACTTGAAATTTGTGGGGGGAACCTCGGCCATTAAATAAACCGTCCCCTATGGGCACAGGTAATGACTAGTATATATCTATTATACATTTGACAGCGATTTTTGAATCCTAGGGCTGACTAGGACAAGATAAAGGACGGCTGGGATTTGATCTTGATGAATCAACGGTTCAGATGAGCAGTTGCATTTTTTAAACTGGGTTTTTGCAACATGGAATCTTTGCAAACATTGATTCGCACCCACTAATTTAATAAAGCCAAATCTCAATGATAATTCCCGAGGCAGTAGCAAACGCACACACGAAATCCCCAACGCACGGCACAGAACAAATCCCCAACCCAACAAATCCCCCTCGCCTCCTCACGGACTCCTCGGTTTCCCCAGATGACGCCTCGCCTCCCCATTTCGCTCTTCAAGTCGCATTTGATCAAGTCTTCATATCTTCAAGAAACCCTCCACCCCACTCTGATCAAGTCTTTCGTATCTTCACTCCGATCATTTGCCAGCATCTTCGCAGGTATCATCCCCATGTCGCACGATTTTCAAATTTCACGTCGCACGATTGCATCGAGGAGATCTCCATGGCGAGGTTGACTGATATTTTTTGTGGATGTAAGGGGAAAATTATTTAGGGGTTCAGTTCAAAGGGGACATTTTCTGTGAGGGAAAGAGTTTTGGTGAGTGGATCTGAGAGCGGAGAGTGGAGAATTCGAAGAGGGGAGGCGTTGTGCTTTCGTTGTTCAATCCTGGGGGAGTGTGGGGTGTGGTCATCAGTTGTGCAGTCCATGGCCAGGTTGACTAAGTTGACTTCAATCTGTTCTGGTTTTGTTGGGCCATTGAAGCCCATGACGTTCAAGTTCCGAGTCGAACTAAAACATATACCCAACCATCCCATGACGTTCAAGTTACAAATCTATATAACATGCAAAGGTTACCTTCTTGATAGATAAAATTTTCACCTCGCATGTCTGTGGGCTCAAGTGGTCAGGATCGGGCTAGCAACTGGCGAGCGGAGGCAACGACAACCTGCTCTCAATGGCTTCGTCGGCTCCTGCGCCTGACCAGATCCAGAGGGTGCAACGACAACCTGCTGCACATCGAGGATGGCCGCCATCAAGGCCCTCGCCTGGTGCCCATTTCAGAGCAACCTGCTAGCTTCGGGAGGGGGCGGGAGCAACCGGTGCATCAAGTTCTGGAACACGCACACGGGCGCTTGCTTGAACTAAGTCTGCTCACTGCTGTGGAACAAGAACGACAGGGAGCTGAGCTCGCACGGGTTTACTCAGAACCAGCTGACTCTGTGGAAGTATCTGTCGATGGTTAAGATGGCGCAGCTCAAGGGGCATACCTCTAGAGTTCTGTTTTTGGCCCAGGTTTGTAGAATTTTATCAGAACAATGTCATCGTTTTTGGATTGGTGTTCGATTGTGACATAGATTGGGAATTGGCAGAGTCCGGATGGGTGCACGGTTGCATCAGCTGCTGGGGACGAGACATTGAGATTTTGGAATGTGTTTGGGACTCCTGAAGCAGCGAAGCCCGTAGCCAAGGAGAGTGCAGCGCCTTTCAGCGGTTACAATCACATCAGGTAAGGGGTGGTTAAGGAGTGAAAGGAAGAAGGCGGGCTTGTGCAGAAAGAAAGATCAAAGATGCAGGCATTGATTGAAATGTTGGCAAGGTACTACTAAATTCTTTGAACTTACTTTTGATTAATCATTCCAGTAAAATTCTTGAACTTGCTGTTGCTTTTTATGTTTGTTGCTTGCAGGATTTTTTCCATCAGCAGCAAATGGAAGATGGAACATCAGCAAATGGAACATTAGCAGCAAACGGAAGTTAAAACTGTTAAAACTATTTTTTTTTCAATTTATAAATTTTTAGTATTTTCACTTTTAATTGGAGGAGGATTTGCAACTGATTTTTTTTGGAAAAACAACTTTTTGACTGCACAAACTCTAATCGCATACCTCCGCCACTGTGCAGTCTCAACTGAGGATGGGAAAGCTTTAGCTGAGAGGGAATCACTCTACTTCATGGAGAATTCTGCCCTTGAAGCAACAAATGTGGGCAATGCTTTTACAGAGGTTTTGACTCAGATCTACATGGTTGTGAGAAAAAAGGCGGTTGAGGCGGGCGATGAATCAGCTGCATCTGCCATCCCTGCTAGAGGGCAGAAAACTAATGTCAAAGACGATGTTTCTGTCCTGTAGAGAGTTGGATGCTGCTCAGCATAGTACCGATGTCTTGCCATGGGTAAGTGCATCTGCTTGATGCATCCCGTGTTGTTTGGTCCGTAGGTTTGCCTTCTTCCTTCTGGATTAAAACAAATATTGTGTTGCATATGTATATTGTAGGAGGGTCTGGTTGGGTTGAATTAGTTTCTAATTAAGTTTTCGGTATGTTTGCTTATTGCTTAATGTATTATCAATTCCTTGATGGAAGAAATTGAAGCCAAGGATTTAAAGCATTTACGGGTTGCCATTTTTAAAGAGTTTTGACGATTGCATAATTTATCAGCAACTATTAAATGTATTGAATTTGAATCGAATGATTTTTTAAACAGGTGTCTGTATAAATTTTCGATTGTTTCTGCATATTTCATTGTAGGGCAGCCCTGGGATTGAGTGACACTTGGTCATAGATTATGGTAGTACTTGATCTGGTGTAAGAGGTAAACTTGAAAAGGCTTTTAAGATTATAATTTGGGGTTTGCAGGAGGAAGGAGAAAGATAATAATAGAATAGTTTTTCTTAATAACCCGGTTAATAAAATTATAATCACTGTTATGAATGGGCCCATGTAAGGCGTCCATGTATCCACCATATTGTAATCAAGAATTTATGCTTTTGATTAAGCTCTGATTCTGTGAAGTATACAAAGTTGTCTATGTTATGCTGTTAAAGACGTATGCACTTACATATTTCTCTTTGCAGATGAATCTATCATCGGGAAATTCATTCTTCCTTCTTTCAAAACCAGAGTTGTCTTGATCTACTCCTTGAAGGACTGCCCCGCAGATTGAAGGTCCAGTAACATCTAATCATATATACACAACAGAACAAACAATCCATTTAAGTCAGAGAAGTCGAGAAATCTGGAATTGAACCTATCAATGGAGATTTATCTGTAATTTCTGTATCCAATCGGCTACTTAAATATGCAAATACGCCGACTTTAGGCTTACCTGCTTTGAGCACAGGTGATTCTCACGGTTAACATTCTCCCTTTTGCGTGAATAAGATTTATTGTGTGTCGTGCTGTCATGGGTGCATCTAGGTTGAGGGGTTTTAAATTAACTGTAATTCTTTTTTGTATTTAATGCAAAAGAACTAAATTCTATTTTTTCTATTTAACTGATCAGTAGTTTTAGGATTTTTCAAGGATTATCTGATGATGATATGCGGGAAACAGCATATGATGTGTTTAAGCTTTATTGTGTGTTGTGCCGTCATGGGTGCATCTAGGTTGAGGTGTTTTAAGTTAACTATCGAGTGCACTCATACACAGTTTTTTCTGATTTTTCACGAACTCATTTCTACTCAATCTAGCGTTATGATACTATTTTTTCTTCGGAATGGATGAGATGATGCGTGAACATAGAGGATGGATGGAGCTAGCTGTAGTCGGAGATACGATAAACAAGTTCACATGCATGATAGATGTCTTAATATGGTCTACAAGAAGCTCAAACTCAAGTGACCAACAAGATGATTGTGCATTTGAGGAAGTATGTCATGTAGAAATCTACAAATCTGCATATTTAAATTTGCTAAATGACATACCTTCAGAGTATAAGAGTGTGCATTACTTGCATCTTACAAGTCTAAAGCTCTCAAGTGACAGTTTGCTAATAGTTAAACTACATTTTTAGAGGTTTGTAGAGACAAAGAAAATCAAGTACACACTAGACAAGCTGAAACAATTTATGCCGAGAACATCAAGCTCAAAGACTCAAAATATTTCATAATACAAAGAAAAGTTAAGTTCGATAAATTATGAGATGAAGTCTGAAGTTGAACCTCTTTTATTTTTTTTGCCTATACAGATGAAATGTGGCAAAAAGCCTACAAATCCAAGTAAAATGTCATGGTGGGAAAGAAACTTGCAAACTGATATTGTGAAGATAGTGTTCTTTATGTCCATATGTAGAGTTAGGTGACACAATTAATTATTGTTTTCAACATAGAAAATTAAATTTATCTAAAATTTTTTGGGGAACTAAATATTGGGGAGACTAAAATTTTTGTGAAGAACTAAATAAATAATGAGTGAACAAAATTCTCTGGGGAAACTAAATTTTTGGGGGTACTACGATTTTGAGGGGGACCTAATAATTATTGCGCTTTAAATATTCATGTTTGTTAAAAATTATGAGGTCCAATAATTTTCGGGGGGAAATATTTTAAATTAACTGTGCCCTTGGGCACGGGGTATGACTAGTATATATATATATATATATATATACATATCAAAAGATGAGTACATATCAGGTGGACATCAACATGTCCAACCAAAAATACATACATCATGATCCAAAAAAATACATCATGATCACAGAAGTACATACATCATCAGATATACATCAGACATCATCAGCAAAATACAACTAGCATACAAACAAAAACAAACACCTATGAACCACTCAACCCAACCAAAAACAGACCAAAAAAAATCTAGGTCTCCGGGTGAGTGAACAAAAAGCAACATCAACTTCAGTCAATGTGAATGATGGATGGGTCTGAAGGACGTCCAGAAGAGCGGAACAACAGCCTGGCAGAGCGTCAAGTAGGGTAAGCAGTAGTCTTCCTCTTGGAAGACGATGCATAAGCGACAGACGATTCCGCATGAGCAGGAACAGGGGTCTGGACAACAGAAGGAACATACACAAAGCCTGGAGGAGGAGGAGGAACACGAACAGGGGCAGTGTCCTCAGACTTAGAAAACAGAGCCTAAAGCTCGGCGGGGATGGGAAAACCATGAAGCGTGAAGGATTTGTGTGAAGCTCCAAAAGAAGATTGAGCTTCTCGTCCATAGAAGCAGACAGCTTCTCAAGAGCGGTGACACGATTACACAACCTACCGAGGAGAAAATCCTCAAGGGGTACTGAAGGAGGAGTACTCGGAGGATGTTTGGTCGGCAGAGAAGTATGTTCGGCAACATTCTCAGAAGGAATCGGGTCACAGATAGTGATATTCAAGAAACCCCTAGAAGATGAAGGCGAGGAGGGAACTGGATCAGTGGGTTGAGAAGAAGGAACCGGATCATTGAGGAAATCGAAAGATCATTTAGGAAACAGACGATCAAAAGGATCCGTGAGCTCACTCAAACGATCGAAGGCTAGGTCAAGCAAGCTAGGGCACGATTCCGGCGAGAAATCGATCAACAGGCGAGCAACACACGAAGGGAGGATGATCGAGTTATCACGAAGAAGATCAGAAGAGAGATCTACAGGAGATTTTGAGTAGGAAGTCGAGTGAATTTCAGTCGGAAGAGAGAGAAAATATGAGGGTTGAAATGAAACGTCTCGAAGTTTATAAGAAAGGGCGAAATAATCTGGGCCGTTGGATCAAAGAATCGAGGGCTCAGATCGAAGCAGTGAACCGCCACAGCAGTAGACAGTCGACTGATGAATAAAATTCAGTCGACTGGATGAAGTGTTAAGAAATAAGTTCAGGAAGACAGACAGTCGACAGTTGTGTAACATACAGTTGCCTGTCCATGAGACAGTCGACTATACAATACACATCAGTCGACTGACTGAGAATCAATAAAACTTCATCAAAAGTACAGAGAGTACTGGAAAATTTTTGACAGAACTGACAGGCACCTGATGACCAAAATGCAGTCACCTGTTGAATATCTGGTAGGCTTTGCTACTTGTGGAATATCCAACAAAAATTACTTCATCGGATCTTGGCTCAAACTTGTCTAAATTACCAAAAGTGTTCTTTATAAAACATTTTGAACCAAAAACACGAAAATATTTTACTTGAGGCTTTTTATTATAAAACAACTCAAAACACGTTTTGTTCGTTCGGGGTCTCACTAGGATCCTATTGAGCACATAACATGCCGTGTGCACCGCCTTTGCCCAAAATTGTAGTCCTAAATGACTATCATGGAGCATAGTGCGAGCACACTCAATAAGAGTCCTATTCTTTCTTTCTACAACACCATTTTGTGGTGGTGCACGAGGAAAGGAAAAGTTATGAGTTATCCCGGAGTCATCACAAAACTTAGTAAAAGACTCATTCTCAAATTCTCCTCCATGATAACTACGAATAGTGATAATGGTGGATCCTAAAAGATTCTGAATCTCCTTTGCAAATTTGGTAAACTCTTCATGAGCTTCATTCTTATTAGTCAAGAATGAAACCCAAGTAAATCTAGAAAAGTCGTCAACGACAACTAGTCCATAATGAGCATTACCTAAAGAAGCGGTTCTAGTTGGCCCAAATAAATCTAGATGAAGAAGTTATAGGGGCCTCTTAGAAGTAATTCCTTCTTTAAGCTTAAATGAAGATTTACTTAGTTTACCTCTTTGACATGAATCACAAAAGTTTTTCTTATTAAAAGCAATCTTAGGAAAACCTTTGACTAGATCATGCTTAGCTAACTTATATAAGTGCTTGAAGTGAACATGACCAAAACGGCGATGCCATAATAGTTGTTCACTTGTGTTAGCAACTAAGCAATGTTCTACGGTTTTAGGTAAGCTCAAATAATAAATATTTTTATGCCTAATACCGGAAAATAAAACATTTGAATCATAATCAACAATAGTACAGAATCCTTCTCCAAAGTTACTGGGGCATGACAGTATCATACAAATTACTCAGAGAGCAAAACGACTATAATATTGTCCGTTTTGCACGTTGAGTAAATATGTCTATACCGATAAAATTACTCAATGTGCAAATCGAGCAATATTAGTGCCCGTTTTGTGCTCTGCGTAATTTTCTATAACAACGAGCAAAACTCCAAATTGTTCAACGATGTGAATGTATCATTGTTATTGTATCAGATAGTCCATTTTACAATAGTATATCAAAGTGTATCAGATATGTTATTGTATGACAAAATTGCTCAACGCAAAATCCCAGCGATAAGTTTTGCCCGTTGTACGCCTGGAGCAATTTTGTTATTGGCTCCCAAAATATCTCAACAGGCACAACAACTATAAGTTTGGCATGTTGTACGCGTTGAGCAATTTTCTTTGACAATAACAAAATTGCTCCACGCCCACGCAATTCCCGATAAGTTTTGCTCAACGATAGACCAAATAATCAAGAATCATTAATACTAAATATTTGGTGAACCGGTTCAACCAAATACAAGCAACATTTTGTATACTTAATAACACACACAATCTCTCTAGTAGTTCTTATTGTTAATGCTGTTAATTACTACAAATTATGATAGTTATAACGTTGATATTAAATTAGATTATTAGTATCAAGAATGTTGTTAACATCGCCATAAGAATATGAGACATCGAAGAGAGTATATTTATAAAAACAAAGTTCACGGATAAATGAGTAGCTTATTACGATTTGTAGCAAACGACAACGTTTTTGTATGTTGTTTATAGTTCTTCGATTTCATGACATCCCTTTGAACTTTGAGGCGTTTTGAAAAAGCCTCCAAAAAACATACTCAGACCCAACCATCCTTACTTTTGTCTATGAACCATTTTAAAGATATTGTTTTAAAATGAAAATATATTAAGTGATAAGTCTAGGTATATGTTAGAATGGTATAAATTTTAAGCTATTTGTAGTTAGCATTTTTAACCAGATGATATTATAGCGATTATGATAAATAATGGTAGATTTTGTAATCGTATTTGGATGGGTTTGTTGACGTGTAATTTTCTACTTGTGACAAT
The DNA here is from genome assembly GCA_030789695.1 of Scilla litardierei. NCBI lineage: Eukaryota > Viridiplantae > Streptophyta > Magnoliopsida > Asparagales > Asparagaceae > Scilla > Scilla litardierei. The sequence goes on from CM061142.1 coordinate 179,092,777, forward strand.
GTAAGGTTTGATCTGGCGATGTAAGATTCATCATGACAATAATCCTTAGTATTCAAACATGAATTCGTGAAGAAATCTAAACATCTAAAAGCATGAAGAAAAACCACTTCAGAGAAGGAACCACCGAGGAACATATCTGTCTTTTTCAGTTCAAGCAAAATGAGACTTCCAGTTATAATTCACATATCTACAAACAAGTCAGCAATCCTAATAATAATTACAAAATCAAACACAACAAGACATGGCTGCACAAAATGAGTCCTTTCTCTCAGCCCAAAAGAAGAAAAGGTAGGTTTTTACTTGGTAACTTTCTCTTCAAGGGAGCAATCGTCAACAGCTTGCCCCTGCACCAGCAAGCTGCCGTTCTTCGAGAACTAAATATTTACTCGTTAAGCAATTTTGTACAAACATGATGCCATTTCTGAGCAGCTTCAAGAGGGAACCTAGTGGATGTTCCCTGATAATGGTCAAATTACTGAGAAGAAGCGAGATATGGATACCTGATGTTTCCTGATAATGTTTTAAAGAATGTGGCCTAATATTGGGTTAGCAGTTGGCATATGAAGAATAGATTGAGTTGTGAGTTGATGCTGGCTCGTGTGCAGCCATTTATAGCCTAATTGGACATTGAAGCAGAGGGAAGAGAATCTAATCTCAACTCCCCGAGATAAGAGGGGATGAGTCACGTGATGGCCCGTGGTCTTAGACCAAACGTAAAAGAAGAGCAAGGCAGGTCACTGCTCACACTGGAACAACACAGAGCCAACACAAAGTGCATGGAAACAAAAGCGCTCCAATAATCACAGAGACATGATTTACATCTTTAGAGTGGTACTAAAGTAAAGAAGTAAAAGTAACTACAGCTACAATGTCACAGAGCCACAATAGAGTACAACAGTACACTACAGTCCACAGTCACATAATATGTATAGAGCCTACTACAAAAATATGTACACCGTCCCGCTGGGACTCAAAAAGTACAAACCACTATCTGACTACGACTACATCACCACCATCTAAGTCTGACTACAAAACGACATCGTCTACTGAGTACATCTGAAACCATCCAGAGGTGGTACAAAACAAAGCTATAACAACTGCCACAGGAGTGGATACTATGACTACCAACTCGTCCTCCACCATCCCCGCATACGACCACAGCATGGCTACTCAAGACTAACTGCAACCTAAGAACGTCGAGTGGGGTCTAGCTCTGAGCGCTACTCCGAAGTACCTGCTTCCAAAACCACGGGGAGGGGACACGTCAAAACGTGTCTAATAGAGGAACTCAATACACCAAAGGCATCTAAACATACACCACTTTCAACATTAACAAGTTTTGGAAAGGCTGAGACCAAGACTCAAGTACGAGGACTAAGACGCGTTCTACAGTTGGAACGGCTACGGCACCCGCCAGTGGCACTAAGCACTGTGTGAAGCTTAACGGGGCCTCCCACCCCAAAGACAGGACAGTGTGTTGGTACACCCCAATCGTCAGGACAGTATGCCACAGAAACAACAACAACTCCAACTCCAACAACAACATCAACAACATAGTCCGTCCTCGTACTATCACTCTTCTCGGGCTTTCCACACATACCCAACCCCTGCCTAGAGGGCTTACCCACTTTGAGCGACATGGACACCTCTGGCCATGTCTCTACCCTAGGTTTTAGTTGCTCATTCACTTAATAACATAGCATCACTTATTTCTACTTCCACACATATCCATCCAACAGAAACATTTCAACATAATGTGCACGTGCAGCGATATAAGACATGAGCAACTAAATCATAGGCCTCACATGATTTTTAGAGATAATTATGAGCTTAACATTTCAAAAATGGAACAAAACACCTTTCAAATTGAAATTCCAGAACTGCCTTCATCAACAGGATAGAGTGTAATACGCCTGTTATTTCAGAAATTTTGAACTGCACTAGAAACATTATTCCAAAGGGGGTTGTAGCCCCATATACCAACAACTTAAATTTCAAATTTCAAGGAAAAAGACCAACTGGTTGATTTGTTATGAATTTCCTACGGAACTGGAAATTTTCTGATTTTAAACTTAGAAAAGGGGTTCAAAGATTGCTATTTTAAAAATAGTTAGAGGCTGAATTAAAATTTGGCCAAGTAGACAAAGTTTTAGGACCAAGTCTTAGTTTTAAAAAGAGCCCAAGAATACGAAATTTCATGAAGTGGTTCAAACAATATGACCTCTTTTCCAAAGTGTATCTGGGCTGGAGATTCCCAGACCAGTTTTAGTGCAGGATTTTTAATAAATACTTAGAATCAAAATTCGGATTAGCCCTAAGCAAAGAAATTAGAGGAAACATACATATATACAACATACTAAAACTTCAGAGGTTCTTGTTTAGAAATTTTGTGAGAAAACCCTTTAAGGAAAATTGGGCAGAGTCTCCCCTATTTGGAGTGATTTTTCCCTTTATAAAAATATCAAAAATAAATAATTTTTGGCATTTGAAAATTTCGAAAATTTGTATGGAGTCTCCAGAGGTGGTAGAGATCCTCTACCTGAGCTATGGATGAATATTAAGACCCCCTCTAGCTTGGCTCTTAGCAAACTCCAAGGGTTTGGCCTCCAAGCTTTCCTTCTCCTCCTCCTCCTTGATCACCTCTTGGACTAGCACCAACTCTCCTCTCCTCCTTCACTCTCTAGACCAATCTCCTCTCTCTGGTGTGAAGAGCCACAAAAATGGTAGCAAATGGGAGAGATTAGTGTGAGAGAACTTGAATTTTTGAAGAAAATAGATGTGTAGAGAGTTCTAAGGGCAAAAAGGTCAATTCACCACTCTCTACTACCTTCCTAGCCAAATGCATGGCATCCACACCTTATACTTATCCCCATTAGCCCTTTAAAAATGTCCCATAAGCCCTCACTAGGCAATTTCACATAAAACCCCCTACATTTTGCCTTTTTGCAAATATACCCAAAATTGGGTACAAATGAAAATGTGAGGGGTATTTTTGCAAAACTCTCCAACCCCCAATGGCCACCTTGCATAGCCGTCACTAGGGTCCTATTTACATCTCAAGACAATCGCGATAGCCATGGGACACCTTTCCAAGCACACATCCCAATGCGGGGGTCAATCTCGATATCCGCGTGCACAATTTGAAGGACGAGTGTGTTCAAGGCTAAATTCCATCTTCTAAATATTCATGGTGAGTCCTATCATTATGCTCTTGGTAGTGTTGTATGCACGTGTCCATGCACAAAGTGTCATGTGATTGAGCACAAGTGTGCAGGAAAATGACTAGTCGGTCAATCTACGTACTCGGTCCGACTAGTTTACACCATTTTCCCATACTTCACCCTATTCTTTACACCACCTCTCGTGCTACCACCCAAGCATAACTATACATACTACGGCCATTCTAAACACACTACAACCCTCCAACACGCTTTCCAACGCATGAGAGCCTTAATAGGCAAGAAGGTCCTCCAAATGGGTCCCACTCTATAGGGATCCTACACCATTACCTCCAATACGACATACATGGCCACAACACGTAACCCTATCCCGTAGACTAGACTACGGAGGGTTACATCATACCCCCCTTAGAATAAGTTTCGTCCTCGGAATTACAAAAATATCAATAAGGAGAGTAGGAACAATCTCTTATATAAATATACTAGTCATAACCCGTCCCCACAGGCACTGTTCATTTAAGATTTTCTCCAGTGAAATCTTTGTTCCTCAAAAAATTATTTCCAGAGCAAAAAATTGCTCGGAACAACAAATTAGCGTAAAAATATTTAGCGGCACGGACGCCTTCGATGCGGAACAACAAATTCGGTGCATTCGACACGGAACAATCAATTCGGCGTGAGCGGCTTCGATGCGAAACGAGAAATTCGATGCCGATGCCTTTGGCGCAGAACAACAAATTTGCGAAAAAAAATTTAGCCTGCGACTTCGACGCAGAACAACAAATTTGTCATGGGCGCCTCTGGCTAGCGTAAAAAAATTTAGCGGGCGCCTTCGGTGCGAAACATCAAATTTGATGCGAAACAATAAATTCGGTATAGAACAACAAATTCGGCGCGGGCACCTTCGGTGCAGAACAATAAATTAGCGCAAAAAAATTTAGCATGCGTCTTCGGCGCAGAACAACAAATTCGGTGTAGAATAACAAATTCGGCGTAGGACAACAAATTCGAGGCAGAACAACAAATTAGCGTAAAAAAATTTTGGGGGCCACATCGAAGGTGCCCATGCCGAAGGTTCTCATTTTGAAGAGACGGTGGGCCCGCGTTGATGGAGAGATCATTCGATCTGCAGCAGCATTCGATCGGTAGCATTAAGTGCAAGTTAAAGTTTTTTCCAAATGCATTAATTACATGCACTCTGCTATTCCCAAGAAAATTTCATATCTCCAAAAAATTTTATTTCCCTGAAATGTTTTTCCCTCCAAAACATTCCACAAAATCTCATCTTAACCATTCATTTATCAAGATTAAATCTCAGTCGTCTTTCTATCAACTCATTTATCCTAGTCAGCTTGTCCTAGTCAACCCTAGGATTCAAAAACTGCTATCAAATGTATAATAGATACAAGTCTACCATGATACATTGATACGCGAGTATTACATAAACAAATATATGTATTTCTCACGCATCTCATCCTCACGTTCCCACGTGGACTCTCCAGGTGACTCATGGTGCCACATAACTCTTACAAGATCCACTGTCTTGTTTCGCAGCATCTTCTGCCTCTGATCCAGAATCACCATGGGCTGCTGATCATATGTCATGTCTGGACACACTGCAACTTCTGTGTGGTCCACGATCTGACTAGGGTCGCCTACAAATCCTCGGAGTTGATATACATGGAACACTTTGTGGACTCCTTCGAGAGATGGTGGAAGCACCCATCTGTAAGACACCTCGCCAACTCGAGCTAAAATATCAAACTGACCGATATACCAGAGACTCAACTTCGCATGTCGTCCAAAACGTACGGTCCCTCGAGTAGGCGAGATTTTCAAAAACACATAGTCACCTGGTTGGAACTCAAGTGGTCTTCTCTCGGTATCAGCCCAATGCTTATATCAATCCTGAATAATCCGAAGATTCTCACGAACTGTTCGCACAACATCAACTGCCTCAACAATCATATGTGGTCCTAATAACTCACGATCCCCAATGTCGTCCCAACTGAGCGGTGACCGACACTTACGTCCATATAAAGCTGCAAATGGAGCCATACCAATACTTGCTTGATAACTGTTGTTGTATGCAAACTCAACCAAATACAAGTGGTCTTCTCAGGATCCTTGAAACTCCAACATACATGTCCTCAACGTATCTTCCAGTATCTGGGTCACACGCTCTGATTGGCCATCTGTCTGAGGGTGATAAGATGTGCTGAAACTCAAATTCGTACCCAAACTCGCTTGCAGACTCTTCCAAAAATAAGATGTGAATCTGGAGACTCTGTCTGATACAATGCACACAGGAACACCATGGAGCCTCACGATCTCTTCCATATACTTCTTGGCCAATGACTCTGTAGACTGACCAACCTGAAATGGAATAAAATGCGCTGAATTAGTCAAGCGATCCACAATCACCGATACTGCATCATGACCTTTTGGTGTGCAAGGTAAGCCAGTTACAAAGTCCATTGTCACATGCTGCCACTTCCACTCAGGAATAGGAAGAGGTTGAAGTAAAACTGCAGTTCTCTGGTGTTCGGCCTTCACTTGTTGGCAAGTGATACACGAAGCCACACTCCGAGCCACTTCATGCTTCATACCATGCCACTAAAAATGTTGGCGCAAATCACGATACGTTTTGGTTCCTCCAGAGTGAACAGAATATGGCGAACTATGAGCCTCTTTCAAAAAGTCATCCAGTATAGCACCGACTGGCACACAAACTCGACTACCAAATCTCAAGGAACCATCCTCATGGATACTGAAATCCGTCTGAAGACCAGCCTCGACTTGCTTATGGATCAACAGTAAATTTTTATATTCCAACTGGACTGCCTTAATTCTATCTACCAAATTTGATCGAACTTGCAAACCCATATGCATTGGATGCTCTCCCGGAAGCATAACCTCTATTTCCATCTGCCTTATTGCCCACTGGAGTTGTGATTGTGAGGTTAACCTCATTATCGCTGGCAATCTGCTCAGAGCATCCGGAACTACATTGACTATACTCGGGTGATACTGGAGTTCGATATCATACTCTGCCATTAACTCCAACCACCTTCTCTGCCTCATATTAAGCTCTTGCTGGGTGAAAACATATTTCAAGCTCTTGTGATCCGTATAAATCTTTACACGTTCACCGAACAGAAAATGTCTCCACAACTTCAGTGCAAAAATCACTGCATCTAACTCCAAATCATGAGTGGGATAGTTTCGCTCATAGACTTACAACAATCTCGATGTATAAGTGACCACATGCTCATGCTGATGGAGTGCACATCCCAATCCCTTCCTTAAAGCATCACAAAAAATCTCGAATCCTCCTGACCGATCGGGAATCGTCAACACTAGAGCAGTCGTCAAGCGACGCGTCAACTCATCCATCGCCCGCTGACATTCTTCTGACCATACATAAGGCACATCCTTTTTTGTCAGGTTTGTCAAAGTTGCTGCGATCTTTGAAAAGTCCTTGATAAATTTTCGGTTATCCGACAAATTGTAAGAAACTTCTAATTTCAGTAACCGATCGCGAAATATGCCATTTGACCACCACTGCAATCTTCTCTGGATCCACAGATATCCCTTCTCCTGACACAACATGACCCAGAAAAGCAATCTTTGTCAACCAAAACTGAC